>PVHP010024944.1:0-25983 GCA_004024765.1 Zapus hudsonius
GAGAGAGAGAGAGAGAGAGAGAGAGAGAGAGAGAGAGAGAGAGAGAGAGAGAGAGAGAGAGAGAGAGAGAGTAGTATGTGGCACGGAGCCCAGAGGAGAATGTCACCTGATCTCTTGTCACAGGTGTTGCAGGTGAGCACAGGTGAGTCTCCATCTCTTCCCCTTCTCAGTAGGCCTGGAGTTGGAGGCACAGGTGTAGCCACACCCTCACACAGAAATCAGAAATTGAATTCAGATGGTTTCAGGCTCTCTCAGACCCTCGTGCTTGCCCAAGAAATTCGCTTTACCTCTGAGCCATCTACCTAGTCCCAATGTTATGTATACCCAGAAAGAGGGGATTTCTAAATGGAACTTCATCACAAAGTGAGGTCACCCAGAAATACAACCTTAGATTTTCTTGCCCCCAGACCAAACCACTGGTCTTGAAGGCAGAAGCCTGCTGTCCAGTGTCTGCCCCATGCTCCATCTTTCTGCTCACTTCTACACAATGAACTTGCAGTTTTGGTTAGTACCTCTCTGCAATTGGTCTGGACTAGCTTCAAGCTCCCCACAGCTGTCTGTCACTGGAGAGGGCTTAATTAGGCCTCCTGTTTTCTAACAAGGACATCCAGGACAAAGCTGTCTCACCTTACCCTGAGGCCACCACACTCCATTTTGTTTGGAAAGAAAATGACTAAATATTTTAATTAAATTAAAAAGAATCTTTTAAAGTTGGGGCTTATTTTTTTCCACCAAGAATGAAAGCAGTATGTCTCTGTTATGGAAAAATCTGACCATATTAAGGAAAGAAGGAATGAAATAAAATTTTGTTGTTCACTAGGGAATGTCAACTCCTGGGAAGAACAAAATGAACAACAATTTTCTACTTTTAACTACTACGTATATATTTTTTTCTCCTTGCTATGGGGAAAAGTGCAGAACTTTTGTTGTGCATTTAGGTCCATTGCATTCATGTGCATGCAGGTATATGCATTGCATATGTGTACATGTGGGTATGTACATGTCATGTATGTATGAGTATTGTGTATGTGTTCATGTGGGTTATGTGCATTGCAAATGTGTGTGTGTGTGTGTGTGTGTGTGTGTGTGTGTGTGTGTGTAGGTGCATAGTGGGTATCTGCCTCTGGGACATCATATAGATCTTGATATAGAATGAAAAGACGTATCTCCATTTCTCTCTTTTCTGATTGAGTGGTGCTCACACCTCTAATACCATTGCTAGGAGGGGGCAGGAGGATCAGGGGTTCAAGATAATCTTTGGTCACAATAAGGAGTTTAAGGCCAGCCTGGGCTATAGAAGGCCATGTCTCAGATCTATCTCACCTGACCCGATTACTGTCCTTGTCTTTTCCTATGTGTGCTAAAGTTAGGAGAGCAGTATTTCCAAGGGAGGTAGAGGAAGAAAACCAGGTAATGAACGTCTCTGTTGTATCCTGGGACACTGAAGCAAACCGGAATAAAAACTCCACTTTTTCCTTCCCTCCCACATAACTTAATCCAAAATTGCATTCATTTCAAGATTTCTACTGAAACACACACACACACACACAGACACCCCAGAGGCCTACATGTGTCTTAACAGAACAAAACAATGAATATTAGTAACATTGCTCAGCTGACTGATTCCCAGCTTGATCCAGTCTGGCCAGCAGCTATGGGTGGAATCTGATTTCTAGTCAGCTTAATTGAGTCTCCAGATTATGTCCTTGGCAAAACAATTACCATTTAATCCTTATGTGAGTCTATTTTTGTAAAATACAGAGTCTCATGTAGACTAGGCTAGCTCCAACTTAGAATGTATCCTAGGCTAGCCTCAACTTTCCAAGCCTTCTGTCTTTGACCTCTACAGTGCTGGGATAACAAGTATGTACCAGTATGCTGGGCTTTGGGCTTTGGGCTTTGGGCTTTGTATTATGAAGTGTGAGGTTTCTTCTTCTGATTCTTTCTTTCTCCTTTTTTTTTTTTTTTTTGGTCCACAAGGAAAAGAATATTACTTTTGGTTTTCAAAAGTTCTTTTCTATGCCTTTAAAAGGGCACTGCTATAGCTCCCCCTCTTTTATGGTATCAATAAACTAGTGGACACGTTGGTGAATAAATCCCAGAGAAAGTAGTTAGAAAAGATCAAACCCAACCTTCACTGCAGGTACAGAGGATCTTTTTCTTCACTCAAAAAAAAAAAAAAGATCCTGGCTTGGAGAATCCCTCTTTGACACCGCCAACCTGTTCCTTACTTTTTTTTTTTACCAATATTTACACGAAAATGACCTGTCTGACATAAACCAGACTGAAGTGTTTCACTGGGTGATTCTGGTCTAGGTATCATTATAAAAGCATAAATAATACTATATATATATATGTAGAGAGAGAGTTGAGAAGGGATATTAATAAATTATTAATTTTTTAATAAATGCAGTGATGGCCAGAAATGTTTTCAACATCCTTTCTGCTCTGCATTCAGTTGAATCATGTTAATAAATGACTTATCTGCCTTTCATATTTGGAAGGTTATTTTCCTTTTTCATGCTAAGGAAGAGATTTAAAGATATTTAATAAAGATTATTCTTTGAAGTGTATTTCATTTACCTTTCTTTTAAACACACACAGAATGAATTTTCCACTCAACTTGTTTTTGACTTTGAAATTTTCTGAGTGTTTACATTTTATCTGTGACATCATATTATTCCGGTTTGAGTTTTTGTGACTGAAATAATTTGGTGCCTTGGCTGAGACAGTTATCCCAAAGAATTCTAAGCTCCCACGGCAGTTGGGTAATGAGGGGCTTGTAAATTGAGCTAGAGCATGTAATTCTCCTCCTAGGTTGCTCTCTACCTAGATTTTTATGACTCTAAGTACTTCATGATCAGTAAATAATAAATTCAATTTACCCGATAGAAGTTTTGTCACTTGGAAATACTCACTTGGAATATATATTTCTTAATTGGCATTGGTGGCACATTTCCCAGGAAGGCTAACAAAACGGATCATTTAATAGATGCCCAATCTCTCCATCCATCTATCTATCAGTGCAGTACATGATGTTTTGACTTTAATATGCTAATTATCTCAGACTGACTTCAGAGCAGGAAGCTGCCTCCCACACAGCAGTGCTTAATTACTTTAGACTTCAGCTTGCCAAGTGAAAAATTGACTGTTTTTTTTTTTGCACATTGCACGGAATTGAAATGATTTCATTGTCATTTCAGTTGAAATACAGCCTGACATCAGCACAGAATCATGGGAAAAAGAATGCAAAATTTCTCTGAAATTCTAAAACGGTCTGAAAGGTGCTTTTTTTTTTTTTTTTTTTTAAATGAAGATCCACTTCATCTGGAGAGAAGCAAACTTCCAGGAATTTCAGTTCTGTGACTGTTTTGGGGGTGGCAAGTCAATACTTTCATTAGCTGGGTCCAACGTCTCTTTTGACAATTGGGGAGCAGAAGAGCAATTGTGACTGGTGTGGACTGTAATCAGCAGTAAAGTTTTCCTTTGGCTGTTTAATAAAACAAAAGTGTAGGAGCGCCTCATTCAGAAAATTTAGGAAAATGCATCTGTATATCTTTATGCAAATGTTAATCTAGACTTCTTTCCTCAAATGAAATTGTCCAGGCTGTATCTGTGTGGAATTTTATCATACTTTGCTTTCTCCCTTTCAGAGTTTAGCCTTCAATCACATGTTCCTAATTAAATAATTTCAAGATACCAAGAGTGCATTTCAGGAATAAAATGTCCACCAAAGTATGATGGGATAGAGGGAGAAAGGAAAAGGATGAGGGAAGGCTTTGGTATAATGGAACTAACCCTAACCCAGCTTCTCTTTAGCCAGAAACACTCCAATAGTAGCAAAGACACCTTTACCATGTAAACCACAGGGGAAAGTAATTAAATTTAACAGAAGCTGCCCTTGATTTAAAGCCACAGGGGAAGTAATTAAATTTAATGGAACTCACTACTTCTAAACAAAGATATATGGTATTTCTATCACCAAATGTCTCCCCCCTACGTTTTTTTCCACATGTGTCTAGTGGGCAGCCCTGAAAACCAGTTCCAGAACAGCTACTGGGTAACATGTGATTGAATATCAAGAGATACATTGGTCAGCAATCCAACGTCAGCACATCTGAGTTACAATTCAAGAAATCTGTTGGTATCGCCCTTTATGGCAGCCTGCCCAGAATCAAGTATTCAACCCTAAAATGATATGGAATTTGTGGGGAAGGAATTCACTTGTGCTTTGCTTGGTCAACTGTGATGAATTTTACATACATGCATATATTTTCCCTTTATTTCTGCCTCCAGGGCAGTCATTCCCTTGCTTTATAGATCCAGTAACCTGGCTTTGGAAAAAATTGAATTTCTCCTTTCCTAAACCATGTCTTCCTGCCATCAAGGATCTCTAAGCCTGACAATGGAACTTGTTTCTCTTTCACATAGACAAGCTTAAGTGTGTTCATGGGTCCTTGAATGCTTACCAGTATCTCTTCCCATTTCTGGTACCCCAAATCTATATTAAAACACGAGAGAGAGAGAGAGAGAGAGAGAGAGAGAGAGAGAGAGAGAGAGAGAGAGAGAGAGAGAGAGATTTATGCATGTATGTAATTCCAGCAATGGGCAGTTGGTGCAGGAGGGTTCCTATGAATTAGAGGCCAGAATGAGATATAAAATGAACTCTGTCCAAATTACATGAATAAATAAATCCCTCAATCAACTTCAACGTGGTAAACAGCTAAGACTTCTCATGTCTGCTTTCAACCTTGTGTTGAGAATCACAGCAAACATTTTAGGGAATGGGATTGGAAGGCATAGCTTTGGTAGAAAATGAGGAGATTCTTCTCTGAATTTACAATGTGAATAGCAGAGGTGCCATGTGTATCCAGGGACATGGGACAAAATAGTGGATGAGTGTCATTCAGCCAAGCTCTCACTAGATGACTTGAGTTTGTGACACCGACAAGTTATTTTCCTGTACCTTTGTTTGATCATCTATAAAGTAGTTGTAATCACAGGGCCTGACACTTGGAAAGGACCAAATTGATAAATTGCTTTATATACATGTGCTTGGAACTGTGCCTGGTGCTTAGCATTGAGTCTAAATGTTGACTGTTATGACACAACATGGTTGAAAATGATCAGCTTTTGAAGATAACAGTTCCGCATCATACCCAGTACCATAAAAAAGTCAACCCCACATGGATTCCTGTGCATTATGTTTGAAATGAAAGCTATGTAGCTACAGTCCTTAATGTTCAGACGGAAGAGTGGAGAGAGGTGGGGTGGAGACCTGCAGGAGGCAATGAGAGGTGACACCAACCACCAGAGCTCTCATGATGAGGCCTATGACTTTAATATCATGGTAAGTCCCTGTTGTAGTCAACTTACTCTGTTGCTGTGCAGAAATAACCCAAGCAAAAAGTGGCTTATTGAGGAATGGGTTTGTTTGGCTTATTAGTCGAGGGAAAAATGATGGCATGAGCAGAGGGTGGACCTCACCTCCACCATAACACTGCAAACAGCGGCAGGAAGGTGTGCCAAACACTGGCAAGGGGAATCTGGCTATAACCTCCATAAGCCCGGCCCCAACAACACAGCTCCAATGAGTTTGTAAAACCCAAACTGCTATCAGCTGGGGATCGATCATTCAGAACACATTCATTTGTTTGTGGGGGACACCTGGATCAAACCACAACAGTCCCCCACAAAAACCAAAGAATGTCTCCATGGAGAGTTGGATATTCTGCCAGTGTTCTGGTTACCTTGGGACAGGCACTGCAGTAAGGGAAACCAGTTACTATTCCTTCCAGAACTGAACGTGTTGTCACTACACATTTGTCAGCAATCTATCTTCCTGTCAAGTAGTTGTTGGGTGGAAAACCACCAAAAAAGAATTTTTCTTTGTCAGATAAACTTTTCACCATGGAAGAATGAAGTGGAGGCTTCTGAAATAAATCTAGGGGCACTGGGGAGTTTACAAATACTAGCATATTAATATACAGCTAAAATAATAATAAAAAACAGCATGCTCCTAAAGATGTTTAGTATTATCAGCTCACTGCAGGAGTTTATTAGAAACTCCTGCTTTCTTTTATTAAAATTTCAATTGGCTTGGTGAATGAGCTCCTATGTTAGTATCATAAAGTGAGAAGCCAGAAGGAGAGGATATTGGCATCTAAGTGAAGATTTCATTTTAAAAACACTTACATTACAAAGGAAGATTGCATATTGTAAATATCGCATATGATGCTAGTGCCGTTAAAAGTAGAGTTAGTCATTTTTTTTAAAAAAAATACATCAAATATCGTTGTGTCTTATGATATCTGGCAGATTTTATATTTCTGCATTAAAGGAAAGTTTTAAATTTATCCCAAGATGTTTTTAGTTATGAAAAAATGGTTTCCACAAAAGTTTTCATAAACTGCTGTGTGTCGTGTGCTGGGAATGGTCTTTGGTGGTAGCTTATGGCAACTGCTAAGTTGTATAAGCAGCTGACTGTTTACTTTTGCTATCTGGAAGCCTTAGTCAAGCTAACTCAGGGTAGCTGGGCAGCCAGACAGATTATGGATCTTGATCTCTGGTTGAGTGTTTGTGTTGGAAGTATTGAGGGAAATTCTGTGGAGCAAGGAAATGATTTTGTCTCCTGGTGCTAAGTGATTGGGTCACAGCTTCTTTACCTGGGGACACTGCTTGAGAAGATCGCATACGGAAAAGCTCTAAGGTGTGAGCTCTAGCCGAAGAGCCCAGAGGAGCCGCCTGGACTCCTCATCTCCACATCTGGAACCTTCATGGAAATAAGAAGGGTTCAGGTTTGCAGCTGCAGCCCTTTCGTGACAAGTTCGGTAAATCTTACACATGGTTGCTTGCTTAGAAAAAAATTCCCACATCTCACATGTGTACTGCATGGACATTTGAAGCTGGAGCCTTCTTGAGGAGAGCAGGGTCCTCACGGGCTGCATTCTAACTTTATGGGCTTGGAAACTGTAAATTGGGTCATTTACAAATTTCAAACAAATTGGAATGCACTTTGATCTCTCAAGCCCAAGTCTTTTTTTTTCTTTGTCTAAAGGGTAAATTAGCCCAACAGCAATTTTCCCCTAAAATATGGTCATTTTAATGTAATCCTTGCATTGCATTCTAAAATCCAACCAACATATTTAATCATTCTTATTCACAGGATTTAATATCTGAGAAGGAACATTAACTCGGCAAATTATATACAAGGGAGATTGTGTGTGTGTGTTTGTGTGTATGGGAGAGAGAGAGAGAGAGAGAGAGAGAGAGAGAGAGAGAGAGAGAGAGAGAGAGAGAGAGAGAGAGAGAGAGATGTGTGGCCTTATGTGTATATTTTAACATTTTAAGCCACAAGGCATCCTGTGAGACTATGTGCCTATAATAAAGGCAGCGTTTATCCTTACATATTTTCAACTGAAATCTCTCATTTTGTTTATAAATCTTCTGGTACACTGATGTGTTGTCAAAGTAACGTGTAGAACATTTTAGCAACATCATATATTCAAAACAAAAGGACTGGGCTCTTGAATTTTCCAGCATTTAAAAAATCCTAAGTTTGAAATTCCTTTTAACAAATTAATTTTATGCTAATAAATTATATCAGTCCCATTTAATGTCAACTTTGACCGTAACTTTGAAATAAAATGAGAAATAATATCTTTCTACTGATATAACCTTCATTGTTTTAATTTGTACACACATGCTCAGCTGACTGTCAAAATGCCCTCAGCTTGCTAACCAACATTCAGATAACTCCACACATTCTAGAGACACATTTACACAGTGTGAGTCCTTTTGCTTTTACATAGATTTGCTAGAATTCCGACACAATTTCTTGATTTTTTTTCTTATTAATTACAAGGTTAAATGAAACATCTCTCCCTCAAGCCTTAAGACAAACTCATGGTTCATAGCCCATAGAAAAGCCTCCTAGATGATAGATTTTAGATTATGACATTTAAACACAAAACATTAGCTATCTTATCCAGAAAAACGGCCTTACTGCTGTGAATAAAATGGCAGGCATCAATATTGTACCTAAAATCCAGAAAGGAAGAGGAGGCTAACCCTCATGGAAGCCGAGTTTATATCTCCCTCCTCCCCTCCCAATAAATAAATGTTAGCTACTTCCTCTGAGAAGTGTTTTCCTCAGCTTAGGAATGACTTTAGACCTGTAGGAGGATATTTTAGCAAGTGCTTTTTTTAAAGAATAGAACATTTCAAAAATCAAATCTTTTTGTTATTAACTGCAGAGTCAAACATTTTAATTTTAACTGAGAGAAAGGCAAGAACAAATAAAACAACAACAACAAAGACCTGTAACGAAAGACAGTAAAATAATCTAAGTGAGTCATTTTATTAAATTGGTTGTTTTACTATAAATAAAGAACCATAAAAAGAACAATTTGGATATTCTCTTACGAAAAGCCGCACTCTAGGCAGCCAACTACTAAAATTTTATATAGATGCACACCAGCATGCCCCCCTAAGGAAAATGTGTGTAGCTGCTGTTTCTTTTTAACAAAGATTGAGATACTTATAAAGAACTTAGCAAAGACTTCTAAAAATAAACCCTTTTCTGCAATCCCTGGACCCCTCTGCTGCATGCGGTGTAGGCGAGGGCTTCCTTCACTCCCTCTTACTATGAACTGACTGCAAGTCAAATCGCTCATCTGTATTGCCCAGCTTTGCCTGGGACATTACAACCCTTTCCTCAGGGATATGTCTCTCCAAAATGACATTCACCGGGCTCTCTATCTTATATCTGAAACAAACAAACAAGCGTGCCAACTCAATAGTTTAATTGTACCTGGCCAAGTTCAAGGCATGAACAGCAAGGTCAGAGACAGATGCACAACCTACAGAGGAGCCCAGAGATGCAAAGGGTATTTTATCACTTGTACCAGCTGCCTTGGAATTGCAGGTACTCTTTTTCCATTCCTGATTATTCCTGAGTAACTTCACACTGGTGTGGTATATCCTTTCATGCTCTCTCTGGTGACCCAAACTCTCCTGGCCATTTACCTTGCTGGAGGTAATTTGGGGAAAGATATGTATCATTCCCAGGCTGCGGAGTTGTTTGGCTGCTAATTGATTCTCAAAGGAAGCAGACTGTGCTGGATGACAGTGTCATGTTAAGAATTCATCGATTCAAGCGCGCTTATTTCAGTGAAATTAAAACTGCCGGCAGAAAGAATGCGGGGCTGCGAAATGGTTTTGTTGAAACGGTTCTAATAACCAGTACCATTACGAGGCAGAAAAAGAAACTTGCCAGTTTTCAGTCCTGAGGTGCTTTTTGAGTGTTTGAACATTTTTCCCCATAGTTTTAATTGACATATGTCATGATTGAAAATTCAATTAGGATGATTTAAAAGGACCCATTCCAGAATCTTAGAGCACAAACGCAATAAATAGTTGCTCGACAAATGATTTCAACTCTTCAGAGTTTTCCAGGCAACCCTGTTGTTAGTTCCAGGAGCTTTGCAGGAGCAGAAAGTCTCCCATAGAAGCATCTTTCCTTTAAAAACAGAGCCTGGTGCCGATTGTTTAAAGGTGCATTATTCCTGCAAATGGATTTATCTGCAGTACAACCACATTACAAGACAAGCGAAGCCATAAAAAGGATTAAGTGGTGCTGTATAATACTGATTAAGTAACACAGCCATCCAGGCTAGTTGTGAGAATGTCTCGTGTTGCCAAGTATTCCGAAACAACATCGTAATAAAAGTTTCCTTTCCTTGCAGACAGACCCAACTTCTTCCTCGGGGATCTTCACTAACGAAATCCAAGCACCGGCTCTTCTACGTTTACTAAATTCTGCCTGCGTTAAAAGCAGTCTTCATCAACCCCAAATGGTTCTGAGGCCATCCTGTTTTAATAAGGCTTCTGTGATAGGCCGACTTGACCTCTTCCCCTTGGCAGCTCAGAGGCCATGAGGAAGCTCTGAATGGTTGTAGTCCTTATCTGAAAAATTGGGGCAATAAGTCTGACAAAGGTGTTAATGGAGGTCCAAAGAGAGACTGCGCAGTAGGAGTTTACTAGCTTTCCTTGTTCGTTTTAAGTACTCAAAATATTAACCGTTATTAAGAAAAATAATTACACATCATTTTCCCTCCGATGATGAATACATTTTGAGGAATAAAACTTGGGGTTTTTAGATCCACAGAGATATCTATAATATTTTATGCTTATTGCAGTGCTAAATGGTGGCAGTTCCCCCAACAATAATTTAGGATTTTATGATGCCTTAGTAAAGAGCCCCGCAAATGGTCACTGACTTAGACAGCATTGAATTTAACAAAGGAACAAAAGGAGATCTCAGATACATGCACTTATTTTTTTAATTTGCGAATGACTTGGATTACTTGATCAAATGATACACTTAATGCAAAAATCTGACCAAACTGAAGTGATCTCACTGTAGTTGGTCCGTTCCCCGGCTCTGCTGCTCAAGAGATAGGTTCAGCCAGGTCAGGTTTTATGTGAGAAATTAGTTTCAGGAGATAATTTCATCCATATCACTTGGAATGCTTTTCATATGGGCAAGACAGTGTTATAAATTCTAACTTCATATAAGGTAAGGGGGGGGTGTAGACTTTACACATGGAATCCATTCCACATTGTTTTTACTAGATTTTTTTTCCAGGACCCTGGAGAGGAGGGATCTGACAACAATAGGTTATACATTGTGTGATTAGAGGCACAGTGGAAGAGCAAGTCAATGAGGGTAGATAGAGATCTTTCCAGACTGGCCAGCTTTCCTCATATTTGCACATCATTGCTTACACATCATTCCTGAGATGCACTGGGATGCACTGGTATTATTGATCATGTCTTCCCTTCAGTATATCTAGAGTGTTTTCAGAAAATAGGAAATATATATATATATATATATATATATATATATATATATATATATATATATATATCAGGGCAACGTCAAAACTCTCACCTTAAAGCATGATGTTCTATGATATGTGAACACGTTGACCCAATCCAACCAGAATTGAAATCCTCCACTTTAAATATTTAAATTTAATTATGCAAGTCACCTTGATAGGCTGTGCTGGGGGAATGGAGTGCTGGTGGGGCTGGGATGTGGATCATTGGGGGATGGAGGCTGGACCCCTCAACATTAGGATGGCTGTCAATGGTTTAGCTCACAAGGCCACTTGATGTGGAGGATGTCTAGGTCTCAGCTGGAGGGAAGCAAAGGAAGGAGGGGGCCGCAGTGAGAGCATCCAGAGTTCCAAGTGGTGGGGGTGAGTGGTCGTGTGTCTGTGATGTTTGGAAGGATGGCTCCTGCTGGGAGGACTGGAGCTGATGGAATCCAGCCACTGCTGGGAAGGGACTTCAGGGACCACAGAGGCTTCCTTGGGTGCAGCTTTCTGGAAGTACTCTGCAGCTTTTGTCCAAACATCAGCAGTCGAGAGAGCTAACCTCCAGGGACCCCTCCAGCCAAAGAAACTCTGAGTTAGAGAGGTACATTTTATTTTTCTTTATTATCACAACACACACTATAAATTTTAAAACCTATTTGAGTAATTTCCCAAAGGAGAAGGAAATCTGACCTCATTCCCACAGTTCCCTCACTCTCAAAACGCTAAGTGCACCACAAAGCATTTGGAGTGCTTTCTTTAAAGTTCCAGATCATTTGTCCACTCCCGGGGCTACAAGTTCCCCCTTGGCCCTGCTAATATCAGAGATTATTTATTTACAAGGACCAGGGAGCACTAGGCAGGTAGAATGACAGATGCAGGGCTGTCCTAGACCCCAGAGATTTGTGGCAGGTGGAGGGAACTGTGAGGATAATAACCACTGGGAGACATCCTATTTAAGCAACTGTTTGTTATACAATACAAATGAGCCAGTGTGTCTGAACATGAACTCTCCAAGGGAGGGTCGGGCGGCAGGCAGTGGGAGACTTTGTTTTAACCAAATGAGCAAACAGGAGCTCTGGGCTTTGCTGTGAGAAGGGGTGCCTTTGTAGATGCCTCCCTTACTTCCTTCAGGCTCCATTTGTTTGTCAGGCAACAGCGCTGCCCCTGAGGGGCTCCTGTGTCCCAGACAGCTGCGAGAGAAAACAGACTCAGGCATTGGGAAGGGGTAGGGAGACCCCAGAAGCTCCTTGGAGGACGATGAGCAGGAAACAGCTTTGTGAAGCAAATTCCAAAATGCACGGGTGCATCACATGGTTTCCTCCTTTATGCCACAGATTTTCATCATATCAGAAGCAAAGAAGATGCACACTGCGCCCTCAAGTAGAGCGAGGATGAACTGTGACAAGTGACAGAAGCAGAGATTTCCAGAGTATGGGGTCCTTGAGAGGAGAGTCTCAGGCCCCCTGGACTGCGCCTTTCCAGGGACCATCTGGATCTGTCCACCAGAAGACATTGTGACATTCAGTACATCTGCACACTGCTGGGGAAGGCTGATGTCACAAACCTGAATGTCTGTCGCTGTTTCCTTCTCCATAACCTGGAATGATTCTTGTGTGCATGCGTGTGTGTGCAGTACTCACACACACATGTGGAGGCCAGAGATCAGCAGTCAGCTTTGGGTATCTCCTCCTTCACTGTCCGCTTTATTTTTTCGAGACAGGGTTTCTCTCTGTGAACCTGGAGCTCACTGATTCAACCAGACTGACTAGCCAGTGGGCTCTGAAAAGCCCCTGTCTTCATCTCTCCCCCAGCACTGGGATTACATGCCTGGCTTTTCACGTAGGTCCTCATGCTTTTATGCCAAGTGTTTTACTGACTGAGCCCCCGGAATGATTTTCAACATATGCTCTTTCAGTGCCAACAGGCCAATAGAGGAGCAAGAAGGGGCCAAAAAGAGCCTGGAACATCTTGGCAATAAAATTAATAAAAAATAAATAAATAAAAGTAAAGGCGACTCCACAGCTTTGCAAAGCTTCCCACACAGGCATTGTTTCTGCATGGGTGTTTATACCAAACAAAAGGCAAACCCATCTATCTCCTCATGTGGCCCAGGGAATTGCAGGAGCCTTGTTCTGGGGTTGTGGAGGAGCCATGCTCTGGGCTGTGCATGCCTGGGGCTGCCATGTGGCACTACCCACCAACACTGCCACCTCCTTACAAGAGAAGCTGGCAATTAGAGGACTTAGTCTCTGTGGCTCATCTCTTTGAAGCTGGTTTCTGGCTCAGAGACTCTCCCTGCTGCAGAGAACAGGTTCCTCCTGCTAGCTGTTCTTTCGGCTTTCTCTCAGCTCTCTGGCATTTGAATGTACCCCATCTGCAGTTAATGTATATTTATTCTCAAGGACCGGGAGTTTCAGCAAGCGACTGAAGTTTAAGCAGGTGAATGGCACAGCAGTGCTGGGGAAGGTTCATTATCGGTACATTGCTACGTTATTAGACGTGGGGGATTTTCAGCAGCTTATGTGGTGAGCAGAAAACAAAATGACAATGTGGAAACCTCTTATGAAATACAAAAATGTGCAGTCGACAAGAATTGCCATTTATTAGATAATAAATATGATGCTGGCTTTTTTTTTGAAAGAGCAGCAAGGAAAATATATATATGAGGCATGGGCTAGAGTCCAAGGACTAGCCTTGGGTGCTGTCCATGCAGCGGTGGGCTCCCAGGGACTCTGCTTCTGTAGATGAGATTTAGAACTCTGAGCTGCAGCGTTGTGAGGGAGAGTTACTAGGAAGACTCCTTTGAATATGAAAAATAGAAAGAAAGCCCTTTTTAATCTTTGTTTTTATGGCTGCAAACATGATTACATGGAGGAAAATCAATCCCAATGGAGTACAAGGGATAATACAAAGTAATTGATTGGCCTTTATCATTTTCCATTAGGATATTAAAATAACACCATCATATCGAGTAGCAGCCACTGATACAGAAGGGAAAACAGGAGTGATGGAGTCTGAGGGTAATCAGGTCAGGGAAGTGTGAAGGTAAGATAAATAAAATCAATGCATAAATAGAGGAAAAACAGCATTAAAAGAGACGAAAAGGAGTTGGTGACAAGGAGGCTGCATCCTAGAAGGGTGAGTGGATGTTTGGAATAGCGTTAAGCAGGAAGCCGAGGGACACAGTCCACTCGGTGCAGCTGTGCGATGGCTGTATGTCTCGGATGGTGTCCCAAGCCATGGGGACAAATGCTGAGTGACTTTAACATCTCAGGGGGTGCGGTAATGCTTATGAAATCCAATGCCTGAAGCCCAACTGCTGTCAGGCTATGAGGTTGAGAAAGTGAAATGGAGGAGGCATTTCTTTATTGGTATTTCCCAGGCTCCACAGCCATCAGCATGGGATTGCAGACAGCCACTTAGCTTCCATTTGCAGGCAAGCTCCCCAACTGCCAGAGAACAGTATGGCTTTGTTAGACCCTCTGGCAAGCCATGGAGGCAGAGCCATTGAGAAAAATTGCACCAAGAGAATAACCAGATGCCTTGTTGTATGATGTCACCAGTTTTCTGTAGCCATTGATTGTCTTCCAACATCTATTCACGAGTAATAATACATTCCATCAATGTTACTAATGAAGCCAGTTCATGTAATATATAACTAAATTTTAATTCCTACCAACGTCCTTTTTTCATGCATCTCATGTGAGAATGCATAAGTGTGCCCTGTGTGTGATCAATACATAAATACAGGTAAAAGGAATATCATTAAAAAGGATATATTTGTTGTGGTCTCCACACCACTGCATTCTTTAGATTTCTCTCATAGTGTTAAACAGCTATTACATGTAGCTCTGTTGTGGCTGGAATTGAGGATTTTCCCATTCACATATGAAACAGTAGGAAAATGCCATGCTTCCCAGAGTGGTCCAGGCCTTTAGAAAAGCAGTGATTGAGAATTCAGCTCGAAGGAACCAATGAGGTTACGATGAGGGCTGGGAGCATTTGCAGGCTGGAAAGCTGTGATATCCTCAGGAAGTTGGGAAGTAGTTCCTTACTCAGCAGAAAGCCTCTGTAGACTGAAGTATTTATTTCTATGTTTCTACATTCAGTGAGATTAAACACATTTATTCACCTATTTATTTCTTATAAACACCAATTAAATGTCTATTGTGGGTATATCCAGAAATAAACTTGGTGCTAAAGTTACAGAGAAAACTGTCTTTTGGAGACAGTTAGAAGTAGGTAGTGAGAGGTGTGTAAGGGGCTGGGATATAGCTCTTTTTGGAGCCTGCTCGTGGAGAATGCACAAAACCCTGGGCTTGAGTCCTACCTCAATATAAACTGGGCATATAGTTCACATCTGCAGTCCCAGCACTTGGGAGATGGAGCAGGAGAATCAGAAATTCAAAGTCATTTTTTTGACTATGTAGCAAGTTCAAAGTTGGCCTGGCCTACGTGATATTCTATTTTTTTAATATATATTTATTGTCCATAATGTGTTTTTTAAAGTTGTTTTTATTTTAAACCAACAGACACTGAGAATACCTAGAATAGTCCAAAGCTGAGATTCTATTTTTGAGATTCTGTTTTTTTTAAAGAAAAGATGTATAATGTGGACTACATTTCAGTCCATGATAATAGCAATTTACAATGGCAGCCCGTACAATAACAATTTAACCACTATCAGTCTGTACTACCCATGTTTGTGTAAGACACTGAGTCTATGACTAAAATGACAAAAATGCTCAAAGATTGCAGTATGTGTCTGTCATCCCTAAAATTAGGCAACACACAATTTTACGCACATACACAGATGCATGCACATGTGTGCACACACATGTGTGTGCGTGCACACACACAGATATTGGTTCATTGATATGGAACCTCCTTGATCATGGAGCAGGAAGAAGAGAGAGAATGGGGATTGGCTTCTTGGTCTTGGAGGCTACATTATTTTCTTTACTAGTTGCTGTCAAAAATGCCTGATGAGAAGCACCTTAAAGCAGGCAGATTTTATTTCAGCTTAAAGTTCAAGAGGATACATTCCATCATGGAAGGCAAGTCATGCTGTGTCCATAGTCAGGAAGCAGAGGGTGAACTGGAAATGCGTCCAGGCTATAAAATCTCAAGGCCCACCCCATGTGACTCACTTTCTCCATCATTGAACTATCTTCTAAAGGTTCTACAATCTTCTGAAACAGAGCCATGAACATGTTCTATTCAAATCACAGCAAAGACCAGGGTGTCTATTACCTGTCATCTGAAAGCTACAAAATAATGCTGGTTTCCAGATAGATATAAATAGATGGGGAAGTCTTCAGATGAGGATCTTAAGAGATACAAAGAAGGCCACAGGTATAATTGACTATAGTGAGAGACTTTTTTATGTGCCTCACATGCCATGAGTCATCATGGAGCAGAGACTGCTAAACTCGCCAGATAACCCTAACCTATAGTCATGACAACAAATAAACAAAATAATCTAATGATAGCTAGGTGTAAGGTCAAGGTCATGGGGCTGATAACACTCCCCAGAAGAAGGGGTATCCCCAGAATAAGAGGGTGTTCTTGGAACACCTACCTGGGTTCTAGCTATTCACCCCCTCATTCATAGGATGTTGGGGGAGGTGCTAGAGAAGATAGGAAGAAGAGGGTTAATCGAGGGTGAGATTCCTTCAGGAGGTCATCACCCATGCTATGGTGAGGCTTTCTGGTTTTAGGTTACCCATGGTTCTACAACTAAGCCCAATAAACTCATTGGTTCACCCAGCTAGACTTGGTTGGAATTTTCTTTGTTCTGTGTGAGAAGAATTGATATTTGTTCATATCTCCCCAGGAAATGCAATGCAATGAATTTCTAGTTCTACGAGCTCAAGAATTAGAAATGTGCATGATCAAGGGCAGGGAAGGAAGTCTCAGCTAAGCAAGGAAGCAAGTTGCCTTTCTGGTCCCATTTTGTTCTCTCTGGGTCCTCAATGGATTGGGTAAAGCCCACTGGTGAGCAGAGATTTTCTCTATGTCTAAAAACTTCAAGAATCATCTCTCCAGGAAACAACCTGACACTGTAATCAGAAATAATAATCTACCAAGTACTTGAGCACTTCTTTTTCCCAGCCAAAATGACATGCAAAATTAAACATTACTGGCATATAGGAAAACAAGAAGGATGAGGTGTACAAACAGGTGAGAAGTGAAAAGTGAAAAGGTTCTTGTAGACATAAACCAGATACTAAGAAACCAGAAGGAAGGGAAATCAGAGGGTAATATGGATAGGGAAGTTGTGGTAGTTTGAATAATGTCTCCCAATAGATTCAAAATTTATTATAATTGTAAATTGTCTCCAGACAGTTCTGGCTGGAGGAGGTGTGTCACCTTGGCCAGATCCTAGGGTTCAGCCCTAAGGTGTTTCTGGGGTGGGTCTGGAATTCTAGCTATCCATATGCAAAAAGCAGTCTGAGCTCAAGCCTGGAGTTCCTCTTGTTTGCTAGTTTGGAGTGTGCTTGATTGCTTGCTTTGCTTCTGGAGGTGCTGTCTCTGTCTCTGCTTGGATCTGTGAAAGGGGGCAGTCTTTTTTCCTTAACTTTCCCTGGGTCTGTTACTTCAATAAATACTTTCCTCCCCAAATCGTGCCTGGTTTGGAGATTCATCCCAGCGGTGTGACTGACTACGACAGAAGTAGATTTACAGATATAATACATGGAAAGCATATCAAAGACAGCACAACCTTCATATGATAGGTTTATGAGGTACAAAGAAGGAAAATGGGCTGAGGGAACCAATGTAACCAGAAGGTGTTGGCTGGAGAAACAGGAGGCTTGTCTGTCCTGAGAGAGGAAAAAGAGAAAACCCATAAAAGCATTTACGCAGGGGTTACAGTCTAATAAGACTGCTTTGGGATGAAAGTACTGTGTGTAGGTAGGGGTGGAAACAAGAGGAGCCATTACTCAATATAATCGTCCTCTGTCCTGGTTGAAGCTTAATACACCATTTATGCTACGTGGTGGGGAATCACACTAAGAGTCATATTTCAGTTATCAAATGCTTTTGGCATGGCATCACAGGAACCTGGCCTTAGCCATAGTGAAACATAAAAAGAAGTATAATATTTTGAATGTGAAATGCCTCCCATTGGCTCACATGTAGCTTATTTGCCAGCCAACAAGATTTTTTTCTTTTGCAAAATCTCTATCCTAATCAACACCGCAATCCTTTGATGGGTTCATCACATGATGACATTATTGGAAGGTGGTGAAAAATGGGAGTAAGATCTAGATGAAGGAAATAGGTCCTGGGCCATGACCTTAATGATGTATCTTGTCCCCTACACTCTTTTTTTTCCTTTTTACTCTCTTTCTGATTGTTGTGAGGGCAGGTGCCTTACTCCACCTCAGGCTACCCTTGGTGATGCACAGTCTTGCCTCAGACCCACAATAATGGAGCCAGCTGACCATGGGAAGATCTCTCTGAAACCCTGAGCCAAAAAACAACCTTCCTCTGTTCAAGCTACCCATCAGATATTGTCACAAAGACTAAAAGTGATCCATCTGCTTGGTGTGATCTGTCAGGGTTCCAAGTCCATGTCTCAGCCAGTCTCTCAGTTAATCTTAATTCATGAGGAGGCTTCATCCTGAGGGTTCACACCAGCATCCTTTCCCTATTATTAGCAATCCCATTCAGACATTCAGTACACAGAGAGAGGGGGACTGCTGTATCTCTATTTTCTTTTTTTAAAATAATTTTCCTAGGAGTGGAATAGTGTTTTTCCACTGAATCCTGGTATGCCTCCTATCATGTTCCGTTGGCCATACTGGTTTAAGTGCCCATGCTTTAATCACTAGTTGATGTGACAAGAAATGTGCACATCTTTCCTTTAGTCATGTTCATTTTTGATCATGTATCTTCCCCTGCCAAATAGTCCTGGATTATCCCAAAAATTCCTGTGTGCAAGCAACATGTCATTTCTCTATCAAGATTAAAGCTGGATTATCCCCATCCACAGTTTGTTGAGATGTTTTCTATTTTCTCTGCTCCTGGGTCCCTTCTCTTACATCATGCTAATGAATGGATCCTGTTGTTTGCAACTATTCACAAGATGTGGGGAGAACTGGTCTTGACTCCAGAGTGCCTCATCCTCATGCTCCTCAACCTAGATGTGTGTTTTCTCAATTTGGTTCAATGCTCTCACAACCCTCTTGGAATCTGCATAGCCCAGGCTATGCTCAGCACCTAGAGATCCAAGCCTTCCTTCCCTGGTTACAAGTCTTCTCTTTCTATACAAACATAGACAAATGCTTCTTGGCTTTAGTTTGGATGTTGTATGTTCCTTAAAGGTCCACGTGTTAATGGCTTAGTCCTTGGGTGGCACTTTTGGAACACGGTGGAACCTTTTGAGAGATCCTTAGGTTGCTGAAGAGATGCCTTCCAATGGAATTGAGGAATCTTTGCCTGAATTTATCTTGTGAGGTGCACAGTTTGTTCTACCATGCATCCTTGGCATCCTGTCGCCGTACCTACCAGAGGCCCAAAACAATGGATCCAAACTGGTCAGCAACTACAACCTCCAGAATTGTGAGCTCAAATAAACCTTTTCTCTTGTAAGCTAATTATTTCAGGAGTTTCATTCCAGCACTGGAAAGCTGGCTGATGCAGTGAGTATATGTACGTTCATTGAGTGGTTATCTGCCTCAGTCCATCTGCACCTGGCATTTTACCTCTAGATCTTGAACATCCACAAGGATGGCCATTCAGTTCTTCTGTATAAGCACAGATCCAGCCACACTAAAGAGTCAATTACCCATTCTGTAGCATCAGATGTTCTTAAATGTTCCAATATAACTCATCCAGGCATCAAAGGAGGAAACACTGCCCATCCTGGGCCAGCATGAGTCTTAGTTGTTCTCTTAGAGGAATTCAGACTTTATTTCTCAATGCCTGCAAATCCAATATTCCCTTGTCCCACTGCACATGCTCTTCCAGATCCAGGAAGTCTCCTTCCCCTCAGATGATTAGGAGAGGAGACTGACTGGATTGATAGGTGATGTTCTTACCAGGGAGATTTATAATATAGTGGAAGATATTTTCTATTTCTGATGAGTGATCTGTAATGGTGGAACTTCAGACAACAGAGACGTGTGCTTGTCATCAGATTATGAGACCGGTTATGTTCTACCTAGGGTGCTAATGAGGCACCTGGCCATCAGATTTACATTTACATTATAGGTTCTAAACACACTTTTTACAGACCTTTCTTGTAGGACATTATGAATCTTGAAGAAGTCTGTTCATTTTTGTATTGCTTTGTCCTCAGACCCTAGCAAAATTCCTGTCATAGTTCTGCTTAATGTTTGCTAGTGTTATTTTGAAGCACTTTTTTAAAACAATGATACTATTACACAAATTTTCAGAGAATAAAAAAAAAGAAAATGAAGATATCACTTTCATACTTTCTGTCAACTAAATAATCATACTTTCCTGGCTTCTCTTTGTGTTTATTTTGTGTAAATCTCTGTTGCCCAGTTTGCATCTATTTTCATTGCCCCACACTTCCCTTAAAAAGCAAAGTGTTAGCCTAGGCTGTGATATGTGGATGTATATGTGACAGTTTAAGATGTTCTTATAGTTGAAGTATACATGCATTTGGTTTGCTTGCCAGAGGCAGACATGACTTGCTTGCAACCTATGGACGATCATATGTGGTGCACAGATTTCTTCCTTGGTGAGATTGCTTAGAATTCCCTGTGTCATCTCTCTACAGAGTTAAAAACCCTTATTTCATCAGAGCCTATAGTTCACTTTTTTTCAGATCCATTCACTTTGAGCTGGAATAAATTTATTAATCCATGAAGACTATATAGGTGATCATTCAGTAGCAGGGTGGACACAATTACAAGGGGAGTTAACAATAAGGTTAAACACACTCAGACACTCCCCTATCTTTGCTATCATAGCAAAATATGCATCATGTTTGGTCATCCCGTGTTATTACTCAACTTCCTCTTCTCTCAGTGACTGTCTCTTTTAATCTAAAGGAGATACAGGCCACAAGTAGGTGCTGGTCATTATCTCCCTCTCCTTTCTTGTGACTCTGCCTAGACCCCTGCAAGATCCACATTGAACTTATCAGTCATTCTGAGGAATCTTGCAGAGTTATTAGGAAAAAGCAATCCTGACTTCTTGGTACCATAAACTTGCTATAACAGTGACAAACTTTGAATTACGTTATTGGGGACTCTATGTTATTATGCATTTAAAAAAAAGCAGAACCAAGAAGACATTGGTGGGTGAAATGAGAGAGGGAAAGAAAACCAATCCATGACTGTATTTGAGAACTCAGATCCAGCTGCACCTGACAACTTTGATAAGTTCTCTTTGATTCTGTTTAAGCTAATTTCAATTGGTTTCTATAAATTACATAAAAGCAACTCTTAGATAAACAAGCTAGCATGTTTTGAGTTTATTTACATAAGTAGAAATTATTTATGTTTCCTCAGATGAAGATGAATATATTTTACCATTCTTAAAAGTACATTTTGATATCTCTGCCATCTGAGTCCTTGAACTGGGCATCATCAAATATTAAAATTAACTGAACAAGAAAACTAGTACGAGCTTCATGCATGGTGCCACTTCAGCCCAAGAGCCATCGCTGCAGCCAGCCTCAGGTGAAAGGTTCAGGGATTCAGGGTTCAGTGACTTCTGGGGAAATTCTACAAAACTGTGGTTAAGAGCTCACTTGATAGGCAATAAAGATGGGTTGGGAGAACAATAAATGAAAAACTGGTTTTGGGCTGAAATCATGATGGTACTATACTCAATCCAAAATAACAGAGTGGGGAAACAGAGGGTTCAAGAGGAACGGGAGAACATGACCAAAGCAGGAACTCCAAATCAACTAGCACAGAAAATAATGAAGGCGACTTCCTCACCTGTGAGAGACTTTAGGATAATCATTGTTATTCACGTCACAGGTTGGATATCACTTCTGTGAGGAATCCTCCTTCATGGCACTCACTACTTCCTCCTTGATCAGTGATTGCAACACCACCCTGGAATTGAAGCAGGCTCCTTGGTTCTCTAAGGGCATCCTGAGTATCTGAATCTAGGCGCTCTCTTTCTGCTTGCTTTATCCACCCCACACAGCCATCAGGCCCTACAGGCTTCAACTCACTTTGTTCTCCTTACTATCCTGTGAATATCACTTCTACCTCATCAGAGCCTATATGATCAAATAAGACTAAAAGTGACTTCCTCTAAAGCAGGGAGTTTTCCATGAGCAAGCGATGGACCCAGTTCCACCTCGTTTTCCCAAATCATGACATTTTGAACACTCTCACTGGAAAGAGTCGTCTCAAGTACGGAGATAGTTCCAGAAAAGGTTAGAAAACAAAATTAATCTGTTTAGACTTACATATTCCTCGACCCAAAGTGACATGTTATAAAATGAATTCAGTTACAATCATCTCTCAATTATCAGTAATAAACATTTTGTGGGGAGAGCAGATTACCAGCAAATTTTATGTGGCTAAAACTCATAAATAATATATTTATAACTGAAAGCTGCCATCAGCCTGCACACTCCACCCCCACCCCTGCATACCAGCTATAAAAAGAGACTGTTTATAAGTGTGATGTGATGAATACATGTTAAGTCAATTTACTCCTTAGAGTCTATGGCTAATAATTATTTAGCAGATGGAATTTTCTATAGGAAATTTCATTTACTTGACTTCCTGTTAACTCTAATTCTGCATAAGGTTGAGTCTACTTAAAAATAGATACTGTTTGGGAGAGAAACAGAGACTTACTTTATTCCAGAGGGAAAACAAAAGATTGTCTAAACCCCAGCTTAATCCATAGAACACAGTAGAGGCCCTGTGTCTATTCTTCATGGGAAGTCTGGGAGAGCAGAAAAAATATTCTAGGTGGGAACTCCAGAAGAGACCTCTGTTGTGGTGTCTAAATTATGAGGTGTTCTCAGGAAACAAGTATTTTATCCCAGGTCAAGGCCAGTCGGGGTCACAAAGGCAGTCTCTAATGATTTGTTATTTCCCTGAAACCTCCTGCAGGAAACGCACAGGCTCACAGAGGAGAGAGGGAGTGTGTTCTGAGCTGATAGCTCATGTCGAGGAGACACCTTGACCCATAGCAGGTGATGAAATACTCCATAAGTTTTGACATGTTAAAGGGTGCAGTAATTCAGAAGGGTCTTACTCTCATAGGCTAAGATGGCTGCCCTCCCAGAGATGCTTTGCAGACCCCAATTCATGTGTGTAACCACAGAGACGCACACATGCGTGCATCCTGTTTAGTCCCTCACACAGGTGCTGATTTCTTGACTTTAGAATGCCTTTTAAAAACTCTTTCAATTTCAGTGATTTGGAAAGGGGACTATATCGTGAAAATAGAAAGAGATATATTTTGTTATCCCTGAAGTCTTCCACCTCCAATCCCTAGCATGAGTCACATGACCTCTGGGAAGGTATCATTTGAAAGATGTGTGACTCAGATCAAAGAAAGAAAAAACTATCATTGCTATTGACCGATAGTTACTCTCCCTTCCCTAAATTTCTGTGTTGGGAATTTAATACCTAATGTGATGTTATTTGGAGATATGGTCTTTGCGAATCAGGTAGATCATGGGGGTGGGGTCATTTTGACTTGCTTAGTGATTCATAAGCCAAAATGCCCCCCCACCACTTCTGCCACCTTAGTACAAACACCAGAGCAGAATAATTTATCAGGAAATACACTGGCTGGCACCTTGCTCTTGAATTTCTCAATCCTAGAACTTTGAGACATAAATGACTTTGTCTAAGCCATTGATTTATGGTATTTGTTATCACAGCTAAACAATAAAACAAGCTGAACGTGAAGAGGTTATTCTATTTCTGGAAGACAAGAGGAAAACAATGCATTTGGCTCTGTGGAGATGTGAAAAAGAGAAAAGCTGGAAGCAGGGAAAGGGCATGATTTTCTGAGCTCTTGACTTAGAGAAACAAATTCAGGAGGTTGCCAAATAGAGATCATAGACCTCAAAGTCATTTCAAGTTGGGCTAGGAAGATCCAAGTTTGGAATCAGTCTTCTGAGAGATGATTTGGTTCTCCAAGAACGTTTGTGGTCAGGGGTGCCCATTTTAAAGATGAATACAGCTAGGGCATGGTATCACACTAGACCAGTGAGCCTAACATTGCCAGTCAGCCACCTAGGTAACAACACAAGACCAAACTTTCCTTTCCCCAACTGGGAGGACTGACTGCATTGATCCTGTCAAGCTTAGCCAGTGTCATTTATTGCAGGAAGAACAGGAAAAGGGGAAGTTCCATTAGGGAGTTAACTGTGAATTAAGGAGAAAAAAATATCCCAAAGAGGCTATATCATCCAGAAGGGGCTGAAAGTTTATAAATAGCCAAAATTAAAGTTAAAGACTTTCACTCCCCACATTTGAGCCACAGGAGCCGCCCAGCAGGGTGGGAGTTTGTGAAGAATATTCCAACACTTGTAGAAAATGTGACAACTTCCTTTGCTCTGCACATGTGAGCTAATTGTGACCCTCCCAACATAAGCAATTAGGCTCCCTGCTGGGACAAATGCCGTTTTCATGGTCTGTCATTCTCTGCATCCAGAAAAAGCATGACAGAGTGGAACTTATCAGTACAACTCAACTTGCTTCTTTAACTTCTAAACCTCCCAAGTGTCGCCGGGGCTGGTTCTGAAAATGAAAAATGCCTTTTGGCTTAAGTTCCTCTGTGCAGATGGAGAGTCTAATTGTGACATGACAAGCTGGTCTGTAAATCTGTGTCAGGTTTCCATAACGTTACATCTGAAAATACGGTCTTGCTTTGTGTGTGTGTGTGTGTGTGTGTGTGTGTGTGTGTGTGTGTGTGTGTGTGTGTGGAGGTGCTCCTTAGGCATTGTCCATTCTTTTTTTTTTCTGAGACAGGATCTCTCAGTAGCCTGGAATTTGCCAATTAGGCTAGACTGGTTGGCCAGTAAGAAACAGGGATTAGCTTGCTTCCATCTTCCTAGTGATAGGATTATAAACTCACACTCTCCTGTCTGTATACATATATATATATATATATATATATATATATATATATATATATATATATATATATATATATATATATATATATATATATATATATATATATATATATATATATGTGCTAGGAATTGGACTCAGTTTCTCATGCTTCCAAGACAAGCAGTTTACTTAATGAGCCATCTCCTTAGCCATGAAA
Source organism: Zapus hudsonius (assembly GCA_004024765.1). Lineage (NCBI taxonomy): Eukaryota > Metazoa > Chordata > Mammalia > Rodentia > Dipodidae > Zapus > Zapus hudsonius. Next base: position 25,128 of record PVHP010024944.1, read on the forward strand.
ATGAGATTTTCTTCACATGTGTAAGTGTGTATGCTGTGCATGCGTGAGTTTGTATTTTCTTGTGTGCAGGTGTGTGTGCATCTGTGAGTGCATTGTGGAGGCCAAAGGTCAATATCTGGGTATTTTTCTCAGTTACTCAGTTACTCTTACTTTTCATTGACAACCTCCATCCATATCTACAATATACCAAGATCACAATCTCCTCCCACACTTCATGCTGTCCTCTCTCAGGCCTCCTCCACTGAGTCCTTTCTTCCCAGATCGCCCCTCTTCCATTTTTATTGATGGTTTTATGTATGCACAAAATGCATTTAGATCATAGTCACCTCGTCTCCCTTTGTCTTTCCCCTACCTCCACTGCATCCTCTGCCCCCTTCCTCCTTCCAACTAGTCTATCTAATATATTTTTGAGGCAAAGTTTTACCCTAAACATTGAGCTCACTGATTTGGCTCAACTAGGTAGCCAGTGAGATATAGGTATCATTGAATATGAATACTGGGTATCAGAACTCAGATCTTTACACTTTTGTAGCAAGTAGTTTGCTCACTGAGCTATCTCCTAGGCCCCTCAACTGATATTTTAATAACACTGCTCTCCCTTTCTCCTGATGATAGTGTGACAGTCAGGTGTGTATAGGAACTGCTCCTCCCCTTCCGGCCCCTCCCTTTGAATGGGAGGTGTCTAGTTAGAGCTACAACCTAGGTGCTAAAACTGATTGGTCAGATATGAACCAATCAGCTGTCCCTCTAACTCACCTGGGGAGGACTTAAAACTAGCTTCCCTGGAGGAAGTAAGCCCCTCTTTTCCCACATGGCAATGGAGTAGAAGGACTGCTGACCCAGGCCTCAGTGAGGT
>PVHP010024945.1:0-26140 GCA_004024765.1 Zapus hudsonius
ATTCCAGCACTGGGGAGGCAGAGACAGGTGGCAACCTGTGGTTTTGGTGGCCAGGTAATCTAACCTACTTGGCATGTTCCTGGTCAATGGGAGATCTTGTCCCAGTTATGTAGATGGAACCTGAGAAACAGCATCCAAGGTTGTCCTCTGGCCTCCAAATGGACACACACATACACGTGTGCACGCACACACACACACACACACATATACACAAAAAAAGAATGAGGATCCATGTACCTTATTACTTAACACATTTTTGTTTGTATGAAACAAAAACATCAGCTCACTATATGGTCCAGGCTGGCCTTCTCCACAATCCTCTTGCCTCACCTTTCAAGTACTAGGACTCCAGGCATACTCCATTATGCTCTGCTCATCTTCATGACTGTGTTACATGGTGTACAGTGCATGGCACACTCAATAAATAAGTGTTGAACATCAACCTCAACTTGATATAGAACACAATACATATTGTGTAAAAAGATTCATGTAGGGACACATGATTATAAAAAAACTGTCAACTATTTTTGGGGTGTGTGGTGTGGGGGGCATGTGTATGTGGTGTGGTCTGTGTGCATTGTGCATGCTCATATGTATGTAGATGCATTGGGTGTTCTCCTGTGTCATCTCCACTTACTGAACATAGGACTGTCTTTTTTTCCTGCTCAGACTGACTGGCCAGGGACCCCCAGGAATTCTTGGGTCTCCACACCTCCATAGGACTGGGGTTACAGGCATGCCTGGCGCTGGGGTGGGGCTCATGTTCTCAAAGACCCTCAGGCTTGGGCGGCAAGTACTCTTTTGTAAATATTTTATTTATTTGCAAGGAGAGAGAGAGAGAGAGAGAGAGAGAGAGAGAGAGAGAGAGAGAGAGAGAGAATGGGTGTGCCACTGCAAAGGAATGCCAGATGCATGCGCCACTTTGTTTCCATGGGTACTGGGGAATCAAACTCGGGTCCTCAGGCAAGCGCATCTCCCTAGCCTGTCTGCACGTATTCTGAATCCACTGGACCATGTCTCTGGCCTCTAAATTCTTTAAAGTTCACTAAAAAAAATCATAATGAAAATGCTTAAACTAAAAAATTATTTAAATGAAGCCAGAGCCACTGTTTCAACCTCCCAGCATACCCTATAGACCCCATGTATCAGGATGATCGGGGTTGATTACACATACATTTCAGATTTGTGTGCCCTTATCCCAGGATATTGAATGCTATTGTAGGTATTGAATAAGCATACACCATTGGAAGTATTTAGCTAAAATAGCAAGACATTGATCTAAAGTGACAAGGGAGAGGAGTTGATACCATCCTACAATGTTGTTGTTGAAGAGAATTCCAGCTCTGATAGATTGTGGCTTAGAGTCAGGAAACTGGACAGGAAAAACTGACAAAATTATTTCCAGATATGTAATACTCTGAAAAAACACCCTCTCCATCATCACCCTCTCCAACTCAACACCCACGGGGACCAAACTCTGGACTGCTAGCGATGAGATGCTTTGACCAACTGGTCCTCCTTTTTAGCTGTTTTTCCTTTTACTAATTAACACCAGTGCTAATGAGTGGCTAGTCAGTGAAGAGCCTACAGGTGATGCTTTACAATAGGAACTGTCCATCTCTCTGTGAAGAGCTCGACATCCAGGACACATGAAGAGAGGTGGGCAGATGAAAGCTAGGGAGCCATCTTGACTCCGGAAGAAGGAATACAGGGCAGTGTTTTGTGGAGGGCATGAACATACTGGTCTCTATACTATCATGTCTCAGGGTACTCCGAGGCAAGCCATCATTTCAAACTGTAAGTGGAATTTGAGCCCATTCCTAGAGTAGGGGGAAGGGTTGGGAGGAGAAAGTACCAGCCAGGGAAGACCCAGGAACTGGAGTGGTTATAAGCAAATTTTAGATGAGGAGAGGTAAACCCATTTCACTAGGGGAAGGTGAGTCAAGAACATGTATTTTGGAAATTTTCCTATAGGGAAGTTAGAGGTTTGTGGGTGAATACTTTTGCAAAAAGTAGTATTTTCACAAGATTAATCTCATGAGGGTGGTGTTTTTCTAAAAGAGAATCCATATGAAGTCAATAGGCCAGTCAGAAAGCTACTGCAATAGACCGCATGTGAGATAAAAAAAGACTTTAATCTAAATTTGAGTATAGAAGGGATGAGAAGAATGAAGGAAGGAAGGAAAGAAGGGAGAGAAGGAGGAAGGCAAGGTAAGGTATATTAACAAGTTAAGGAAAAGACAATAGAACTCAGTGAGAGTTGGAAATGAGTCTGCAAGAGAAGGACGTCAGGGATGGGCAGTGTTTTCTGTCTGGTGACTATTGTCCGTGGCTCATGTGTATCTTTTTATCTGGTTTTCTGTATGTGAGGTCAGTGTGCAGACAGACAGACAGACACACACACACACACACACACACACACACACACACACACACACACACACACACACACACACACACCAGCTGTCCTACTTCCCTTCCACCGGATTCCCTGAGACAGAGTCTCTTACTGGATCTGGACCTCCCCACTTTTCAGCCATACTGGCTGCTAAGGGAGGCCCCACCATCTCCTCCCTCTCCTCATCCCAGACATGGGAAATACAGGTCTGTGCTCCATGCTCAGCTGTTAGACAGATCCTTTTGTAAACAAAGACGTTCCCTCTGTCTGGGCCTTAGCAAAGCGTTTGCCCACTGACATATCAGCTTCAGTAATGGTGTGTGTATCTTTCCAGGCACTTCTCTGTGGCATCCTGATGTGAGCTGTTACCAAAGAGCTGTCCAATTCTACTTATTGAGACTACCTAGAATCTGGCAAAAAGCATTGGCCAATGCATCAGCATTAAGTCAGACCTCAGCATATCAGGCCTGTGGTGAAAGTACTGTGGATCAGGTATTAGATGATAAATGATAGATGATAGATAAGTGGTGGATAGAACTATACATGACAAATGCTTGTTGTATAGATAATAAATAGATGGTATATAGATGATAGAGAGGGGGTGGATATATAGAAGGTTGGTGATAGAGATAGATGATAGATAGATAGATAGATAGATAGATAGATAGATAGATAGATAGATAGATAGATAGTCACAGAGAATCACAATGAGGAGGAATGGTCAGCACATATGATGTTCTATGATTTAAAAAAAAAAAAACTGAACCCAGTTTCGTCCTCAGGCTAATTCCTAAGAGAAGATGAGCGCGTTCCTTGGAGCTTACTCAAGAATCAAAGAGAGGAGACAGCAGAGCCTGAGGCTCTGGAGGTGTTCGTGTCTCCCAACTCAGACACTAGTGGAAGCAGCTCCTCCCCTTCTACAACGAATGAATGTCTGATAAACTTTGACAAAAGGCAATGGAAATAAAGCAGTCAAATAAGAGAGCAAGGCTGGACTGACCTTCCTGACATTCCATTCCCAAGAGAAGAAAAGCCCAAACCCAGGACCTCATCTCTCTGGAGGGGCAGTAACCCTGGTCAAGAATCAGATGCTGGATGCAGATGGACATTTAGCAACAGGTGTGTAGCAGTTACCTTCTCGTTACTAGAAAGAAACATCCAACCAAAAACCCAGGAGGTTTTATAGCAACAGGGAAAGCATGGCAGAGCAGACAAGTGAGCATCCCCTTGTGTCACCTCAGCTGGCAGGAAACAGTTTGACAGAGCTACCTATAGCCTGTGAGGCTGGACTCATAAACCCCAAGTTTGCCCCTAGTGACACACCTCCTACAGCAAGGCTCCACCTCCCCACTTTCCCAGACTGTCACCAGCTGAGGACCAAGTATTCAAAACGCATGAGCCTAGTGAAGACATTACATCTAAACTACTGCGAGATGCTAGCCTTTGGAGCACTACAGAAACTGGTGGAACTTCTGAGAAAATGGAGAAATGAAACCTGGGATAGCAAATTGTTAATAAACATCTCATCACAACAAGCAAACAGGAAGCATTTCCTCACCTGGATCTGGGGTTCCCCGAGCTACATGGACAGAAGGAAAGGCTCAGTAGAGTTCAAGTGTTTGATAAGAAAGAACAGCCTTGTGGTGTGTGTATCCCAGGCAGGGAGGCGGGACAGCACTGTGCACCTTGTGAGATGCAGCAGTGTACAGGAGCAAGGAGAGGCAGAGACTTTCCGAGATGCATTCATGCCTGGGATTCCAGTCTCCTCCAGCTCATCACCAATCCTTCCTGCTCTTTGCTCAAGGGGCAGAGGACCCCAGGAGTCCTAGTCAGAGGTATGAAAACAGCAATGGCACGTGAACTGTTCCCGATGGCCTGGGAGGCTGCCATGTAGAAGCAGCTGCTAAAAATAGTCACAGGTGAGATTTGGAAAGTGTTTATTTGATTTCTTTGTTGTGTGAATTACGTGTGGTGTTTGTGTGTGTGTCGTAGCTCATGCATGTACAGATGTTCATCATGCATGTACAGAGGCCGCAGGAGAATGTTAGTGTCCCTTGATATCATGTATCTGCATGTGAACTTGAGACCGAGTCTCTCAGCAAATCCCAAGCTGCTAGTTGATGGTCACACTGGCTTGCCTCATCCATTCTCTAGTGTCTGCTCCCCACAGGCCTGAGGTAATGATAGGCATGCATTAGGCCATGCCCAGCTGTTTCCATGGGTGCTGGGGATTGACCTCATGGTGAATCAGCAAGCACTATTACCCCTGAGCCGTCTTCACAGGAAGGCATTGGGCTACACTCTCTTCATGGTCTATGTTTTCAATCCTGACAGCGGAAGGAGAAGGGAGCAGAGACATTAAATAATTGGCCCATATTTACAAGGCCTGGGTTCCTCACTGCTGGGAGAGCCCTCAGATAACTCTTCCCCTTTGTGAAACTGAACACAGAAGAAGGAGAGCAGCATAGATGAGCTGGCTTCCCCCTAGGCTAGCGGCCTCTTCCATAAACATTTACTCTCACAAACAGATGTCTTAAACAAAGCCCGTGTACAGCTAAGTGAAAATCTTTCCCTGACCTTCCAGAAATGCCTTGATGCAGGCAAAAGAGAGATAAAAAATAAATTTGCTAAGCTTCCGATGTCCCCATCGTAAGTAAGAGAGTCTGTAATGATGAAAAGCACTATAATTTTAACCTTGTTATTGGACTAAGGCTCAATTTATGCTGGTGATGAAAAAAGAAGCTAAGAGATTTATGAGAGATAAGATAGAAAGATAAACTCTGGTCCCTTAGTGACTATTAGAAACCTTGCCAAAATACCATAAATGTGTGAGAGATGACATGATTGTTTTGCATCTCCACTGGGTATTTCCTACGTTACAAGGATTTACAGGGATGGAAGCCCACAGGAACGATGGCAGAGTGGGAGAGTCAAGGGATACGGGCAAGGCACAGCGTGCCCAGAACCCCAGAGGATGAGATGCCACTGTGCAGGCTCCAGTGTGGAATACTCCCAGGTGACTTAGGACAGGACACACCCAGCTGTCCTTAGTGCCAGACCTGTCAATGTCCTCTTGATTTCTTGCCTCTACCACATTCGTGGGCATTCCTTGGAATTTGGTGTCAGACCCTGGTTCTGAGTCACTGAGTCCACCACAAAATCTAGAACCCGAGAGGGCAGCCCAGGTGGCCCTAGGAGACCCATCTGAGGTTCATCGACCTACCCCACAGAATCCCACAGACACCAGCCTCGCCCTAGGACTTCTTCAAAGAGGAAGAGGATGTGGTAGAAATGAAACCATTCTCACTGCTGGCCAGTCTGGATTGACTACCCCCCAAAGGACACTATTCAGGGATGCATTTGAAAGTCTAGTCACAAGAAAGTTGCCAGATCCTAGGTCAGAATGTGGGGTTCATTCAGCAGTGAAATGACAACGTGGGTGTTCTGCATCCCAGCAGCTCTGGAGCAGGAGGCATTGTGCTCTGTAAGTGAGCCATAACTCTCCAAAGCAAATAAGAGAATCAGGAACCATCTATGGGCCACTGAAGGAATCCTAAAAGGAGGTGGGATGGAAATGGGTTCTACCAAAAAAAAAATAGCACCTATGTCCTCATAAAGCACTCAGAAAGTTTGTGAAATCAGAGCATGAGGCCGGCCATATGTCAGAAACGCTGGACTTCCTCCTCGTGACTCCAGATCCCACTAAGACTTTTTCTGTTGCTGTGTTCCATATTTAAATTTAGGATGCAAATTCAAAAGAAAAAAGAAAAAGAAAAAAAAACCAGTTTTTACAACTCTAAATACACTTTCTACTACAGAGAATTGACTGAAGCAAAAGTAAAAATAGCTGCTCACACCACACTCGGAGGAAATCTAAATCTGAAAATGATCGTTTTTATTTGCACGGTACCAAATAAGGACATCAGGGAAGCAATGAGTCACCAGTATTGTAGCATGTACCAGAGTCCAATCTGAGGAGAGAGCACTCTGAAAGACGAGATTGAGATGCTCCATCCTGACATTAAGCTTGACCCATAGTGGACCCTTAAGTGCCTTTCTGAAACTTGGATCCAATCTCTTTGCAGAATTCTTCATCCTCCAGCAAACGTCCATCCTTTTTTTTTTTTTTTTTTCAGTCTCTCCTCTGCAGGAGAACAATGTCTTGGGTCTAAAGAATCTCTCAGGCTTTTAGATGTATTCTCACCTAGGTGGTCTCATTTGATTTTCACACAGTCCTACAGGCAAGGTGTTTGTAAGTGTGTGGTTGTAATCATTGAACTGCGGGTCTTTTTGTAGAAACAGGATAAATCTGTACCAAAAGGGCTGTTGGAAAGATAACACAAAAGAAAATAGGAGATTTAGAGAGTTTAGCTCCCTGTTAACATGTCACGTGGTTCCTGTATAAACCAATACTCTTAAAACGCCAAAACCCAGCAGAAGGTTCGAGAACACTGGCTATCCAAGTCCTGTCTTCTTCAGCTCCATGAAGACAGTCGAAAGAGAGTTCGGGAATGTTTGGGTCTTTTGTTTTGAAATTTTTTCCTGCTTGTTGTCTGCAGACTGTGAGATTGGTTTATTTGCTTTAAACAAACCGAACAACCTTTAAGACAAGCAGACTGCTATGACGGATTGACTTACTCTGGCTGTACAAAAATGTTTACTGAGCTTCTCATGTAAAACTTGAAAATTCTTCTGTCTCAGTGTGACAAGCGACGAGCCGAGCTGGAAGGGGAGTGAGTCTGTTGTGGGATGTTTTGCAAGGTGATATGAGAAAAATGTGTCTGTTCCGCACCACCACCTGCTAGCTGCATCTCCCCCAAGGGTGTGTGTGTGTGTGTGTGTGTGTGTGTGTGTGTGTGTGTGTGTGTGTGTGTGTGTGTGTGTATTATAGTTCCCCAGGGCAAGCTGTCTTTGCCAGGAGACCACTGAGCACAATTTCAAAGATGGAAGACATCCCTTGCCCTATGTCACTTAGCTAGGTTGGTTCTGGATCAAAGGAGGCCCCGAATCTTTGTATCCAAGAAGAAACGATTTCAGGAGAATTGCAGAGACCTGGAATAGGTTTTACATGCTTACTTATCATAGCAAAATAATGAAATAAATAAAGATAACTCACATCACCCCCTCCTTCACTGTAAGAGGAGATCCAGAAAGAGAGGACTAATGCTTGCCACTGAGCTGGGAGCTCGCACTGTCCCCTGCCCTTAGTTCCCACCCATCTTTTGGCAACACATTGCGAGGAGAATGGGTGTCTGTTGCCTGAAAGTAAGCCATGATGGTGACCAGGGATCTCTGGGTAAGAAAACCAACAAAAGGCAGGTCATACAAGTCTGGGATTGCAAGATCAGAGATGTGGTCCTGCCTGCCTTCATAATTCTTTGTGGGATAGGCATCCTGCCTCTTTCATCTGTGAAACGAGAGGGGAGGGACTCAGTGTTCTCCAGGGTCTCTAACAGCTTGGCTGGGTGGGGGTCGGATTAGGATCCTTTTATGCAGAACCCGTGGGGAGGCGGTGAAGCAAGGCTCATTCTCCTTGCTAGCTGGAGAAAAACAGACCTCGGGGGTGGTGAGCGAAGCTCGCACAAGGAGTCCCTGCCATGGCTGGGAAAGCTCTGTAGAATCGTGTGAGACCCACGAGGCCAGGTCCAAGGAGACCCGTGCAGGAGTGCTCACATCTTAAAGGCAGAGATCACTCCGTTCTGCAGTCTCTCTCTCCCCAGGATAACGTAGCACCTTGTGCGCACAATTAAATGTCAGCCACAGAAAACATTTCCCCTGGCTTTGCAGTTCCACGAAAGGGATTCTTTTGTCCTCGATATAATGGATATGCAGAAACAATGATAGAACAGAGATTTTTTTCCCCCCTAAAGCAATGACAAACACACTGCTGCTTCCTCCCTCCCTCCCTCCTTCCCTCTTTCCTGCTTATCCCCACCCTCCAAAATAAATCATTGTTCCAAAAAAAAAAAAATCCCATTGTCTATTGTCCGCGGAGATCAGGATCTGCCTGGGAGCCGCGCGGGAGGGCGCCGCAGTGGCGCCGCGCCGCCGGCAGGTGGCGCACGAAGGCAGCGCAGGGAAGGGGGTCCCGCCGCCCCCCGCCGCCGCCGCCGCCAGCCGCCCCCTCCCCAAGTGCTAATTGCTGGATCGTCCGCTGGGACCTCGGGTCCGGGAGAAAGAGGCGGGGAAGGGAGGTGGGAAATCGGCTGCAAATACACAAAGCCCCTGGGCAGGCCTCTCTTCCCCGATCCCTCCATTGGCTGGGCTGCAGAGACCAAGGTTCCCGCCAGAAAAGAAGGGGGGACCCGCACGCCCCCACCCAGGTCACCCATCCCGAGCATGGGTGCTCCGGCCATCCACCCCTGATGCTGACCGCGCGTGGCCCTCCGCCTCGTGGAATGTCAAGTGCAGCAAAGGGATCGGGGACCTGCGCCCAGAGGAGCCGTCCTTGCACTTAGAGCAAAGATGAACACGCCACGCGATCATGTGACCCCTCCAACCTCTGTGCGGGAGAACATGGTATTAAGGGCCCTTGCGGCCCTGCTGACAGGGTGAGGACAGGAATCTCAGCACCTGGGGCTGGGTGACCTTAGAACCTACCCCCTTCCTCCCCAGCTGTCAGATGTGGGCTTTAATACCTCATGGAAATGTTAGGATTTTTTTTTAAGTGGTGCTTAGATTAACTTAGCAGGAAGCCAGGTATACAGTTGCCAGGCTGCCAGGAGGAGGCGAGGGACACAATCTACATCCCTTGAGACATCGCTGTGGTCTAGATGGTGCAGGAAGACCTCCAACTGTAGTGCCAAGAGCCTCCCACCCACCTGTCCAGGGTCAGCCCAGCTCCCTTCCGGCCTCCCTCCACTGCCTTGTTGGTGTGAGGCCTGTCTCTTCTCTTTAGAATTCGCCCTCTCTCTTGGGGCCCTCTGAGAGAGTAGCATGTATGTCCACACTTTGGGGCCAGGCACAGCCTCTCGGAGTCCTGGCTCCCCTACACACACACACACACACACACACACACACACACACACACACACACACTTGGTAGTTGGGAAGTTGGGAAGTGATCTCACCTCTGGTGAGTGGTACCATGGTGCCTCCTTCAAAGTTCTGGTGTAGATTTGCAAAAAGCCCCAGTATACAAACCCATTCACTGAATTCAAATTTAAAAATTTTCTTCACAGTTAAAATTAGACTGCCTTGCAGAAGATGCTAGAAATTCACTGGGGTTTTCACAGATAGCCACCAGAGGTGAACCCAGTAAATGCTGACAGTTAACTTCTTGGATCCTATCTTAGTCAGCAAAGGTTTTTCCCTTCCAGGAAAAAGAGCAGAAATCCAGTGAGGACACATTCTCACGAGAGCCTCCCAGGTATAACTGAGACACTTAATGGGTTTATTAACTCTTTGGGGCCACCAGATACCCATGTTAAGAGCCGTGCTCCAGAAGAGAAGATTGAACTTGGATTCTAAGCCATGGTGTGTGCATACTAGCCTGGAGACTCCTCATTCTCTACATGCATACTGCTCCTAAGCAAAGGTGCCATGGCCAGATGGGGCATTGAGCCCTCTGTGTTGGGGCATTCTGAGAGTAGTACATAGACCATGCCACCCCTGGCCTGGGGCACGTAGACCTCAAAGGTGCCAGGGACCTTTTCCTAAAAGGATACTCAAGCATGTCCAGCAGCATCAGATGTGTAGCGCTCTTAGGAGTTCAGACATTAGGCAGACCCATACCCATGGTCAACGACTAAGACGAGGTCAGCTACCAGCATAAATGCCCTTGTGAATATTGCAGGTCGACAGTATGACTTTCAGGGCTGGCACCTATCTCACCCTAGTGTCATTCTTCCTGGAGAAAACTAGGCACCGGCTTAGATGGAGACACTCCAGCAGCTGTAGATGGAGTGTTCCACGCAGCCAGGAACTGAGGCCTGTGCTGTGTGACCACAGGAACTTGCCAGCACTTGTGTGAGCCGATTGGAAGCAGATTCTCTACTTCCAGTCAAATCTTCGTATGACTGTAGTCCTGGCCAACATCTCGGCGTCCTGAGAGACCCTGGACCAAATTCATGCAGTTAAGCCATCCCTGAATTCCTAAGCCACAGAGAAGCTGAGTGAAATTTTTAGAAAGCAAACACTTCAGCATGTTTGTTGCAACGTGGATGATTGATACATCACTCAGAAGAACACCGAGGTCCCCACTGGCCACAGTGGGGCTGATGGTCAGAGTCTGGCTTCTGCACTTGTCAACTGCTGGTTCTGTGTATAGCTGAAGTCTAAAATTCCCTTCTTGTGGCTGGGATGTTGGTATACTCAGTTGGTATGCATGAGGGCCTAGGTTCAATCCCCAACACCCCATAAACCAAGCATGGTGTACATTCCTGTAATCCCTGTAATTTGGGAGGTGAAGGCAGAAGGATCATCCTTGGCTACATAGCCTGTTCAAGGATAGTCTGGGAAATATGTGATCCTGTCTCATTCATTCATTCTCAGAGCAATGATAGATAGATAGATGATAGATAGATAGGTAGATAGATAGATAGATAGATAGATAGATAGATAGATAGATGATAGACATAAGAATAATAGATGATAGATAGATGATAGGTAGATAGATAGATGATAGATAGATAGAGATAGATAGATAGATAGATAGATAGATAGATAGATAGATAGATAGATAGATAGATAAAAAGAATATCTTGCAGGATCTACCGCAAGGACAAACCTGGACCACATTGAGTAACTTTAGTGCTAATATTGGTTTTTAAAGAGCGGAAGAGGGGGCGGAAAGATTGTGAGAGCCGTGATAGGGGAGACTGTCCAGAGGCATGGCACCCATCAGTAACAACACACTTGGGCCAGGAATACCGGGCTGAGTGCTAGGATATCCAGGATCCCTTACCACAAGGACTGATACAGACAGCCCACGGAGGAGGATATCCAACTGATCAGGGATGGGGAGGGGGGGAATTGGGGAATTCAGGATAACAACGCATTGTTTGCCCACTAAATAATGTAACTCGTTATGGACAATAAATATATATTTTTTTTTAAAAAAAAAAAGAGGGTCATCGAGCCAGGCCTTCCCTCCCTGGGCTGCTGGCACTTGGCCTGGGTCCCTGACTTTGGTCCTATTATGAGTGTGTCCGCTCTGCTGCGTTCATTCCGGCAGGTCTTGAGGAAGCATTGGAGCAGAAAGGGAGGCTGAGACTGAAGTGTGATCTTCCAGTCTTCAGGTTAGATGCCTGTCCTTGAAAAGCCAGGGGGAGGTGGCAGGACACCGGTATCTTTGGCATGAGGGACAGAGCCAGCTGCTCCGTGGAGTAGGTGTGACCGCTAGAGCCCTCAGGTCTCTGCTTCTTCCAGCAGTTTCTCTGATCTTTCCCAGGACCTGTGGACAAAAGCATGCCTCTGAGCCCATGCCTCAAAATCCCTTTTATTCCTGTCCACTGACTATCTCTAGCAGAGGTCTCATGCGTTTCCATGACTGCATCACTGTGTTTAATTCAAGCAGAGGGAATAAAAATGAATTCCTAGGTAATAGTCTTGAGCTAACCAAGTGCTACTTAAAATCCTATACTTTTATTCATAAGAGCACATTTACCTTGTGTTTTCTCAGTCTAATCAAATATGTAGTACCCGAGTGTGTCCACAGTCTGCAGGAAGTCCAGAGCAGGTTGCTGACCCTGGCGTCCTCAGTCAGGTTATCATTTTCTCTAGAAAACTGGCCTCGTCGAAGCAATCCGGATCCCCTGAAATCCATGTCTTGTTTTTGATGTGATGCAAAGTTGCAGCTTTTTTTTTTCAGAAAGTTTTATTTCTGCTATATTTTTAGACCCCAAAGTATTTATTTAAGGTGAACGAGTGATGCGGCCTGCCCTCTAATTGAGAACAGAAAGGGAATCCCTAGGCCAAGAACATGCAATTAACACACTTTCTGTGTCCTGCGCATGTGGACTTCTGCTAGGTTTGTTTATCTTACTGTTAACGCGATGATGCAGCAACCTTTAAAAAGAACCACGCTCGCATCAAAGAACAACTCTGGATAAAAATGGAACGTGGAGCTAGCCTCGACCCCCAAGACTTTCTTTCAGAGAGAGTTCTTGAAGGAAAAGCGACTCACGCTTCACGGAAGAATACGGCACTGTCATTTTTCCCTTTATAGTTCGAGTGTTCCTGAACAAAGGCCTGAGGCATTACCAACTCGTCATCTATTTTTTGATGTGATTTCTATTTTCAGGACCCTGTTTTCCTCCACTGTCTTCCTCCTGCATCTGGTCATCCGTGTCTTCTCCTGTGATCCTATTATAGACGATGTCACCAGCCTGTACCTGAGGAGTTTGCCACCTTCAGACAGGCAGGGTCATTTTCCACCCACAGGGCCAAAGGAGGAACTGAGGACGCACCCACTGAAGACACCAGACACAGAGAGAGTCTGAACGCTAATGGCATTATTCCTTGTGATCTGGAAAGAAATTAATAAGGCTTTAATTCATATCAAAGCCCTGGATGCTGTTTTAAAAGCAAACAAAAACAAGCAAAAACCCAGCTTTGTTCCCTGGGAATTCTCATGGCACAGTGACCTAATCAAAAATAGATATATTGGGCTGGAGAGGTGGCTCAGAGGTTAAGGCACTTGCCTGCAAAGCCTAAGGAAACGAGTTTGATTTCCCAGTACCCAAGTAAAGCAAGATGCACAAAGTGGTGCATGCATCTGGAGTCTGTTTGCAGCAGCCAGAGGCCCTGGTGCGCCCATCCTCTCTGTCTGTCCCTCTTTGATCTTTCTATGCTTGCAAATTAATAAGTTAAAAATATTTTTTAGGGCTGGAGAGATGGCTCAGCAGTTAAGGCACTTGCCTCCAGTGCCTAAGGCCCCCAGTTCAATTCCCCAGGACCCACATAAGCCAGACCCACAAGGTGGGGGCCCTGGTGTTCTCTCTCTCTCAATCTCTCAATCTCTCTCTCTCTCTCTCTCTCTCTCTCTCTCTCTCCCTCTCAGCTTGAAAAATGAATAAATAAAATATTTTTTAAAATATTTTTTAAATAGCTCTATTGAGATTAGAAATTTACATAGCTGAACTATCAACATTGCAGGATAAAGGGAAAAAAAGAGCTATAGGTTTTTATATTTCACTGCTATACAGTAGAATTTCCCCCTAAACACATCATCCAACTTTAAAAAAATTCTACAGCTTAGATTCCTTATTTCATCTTCATTTATTTATTTTTTTTGAGACAGGAGAGGGTCTCATGTATTGCAGGCTGGCCTTCAATGCTCTATATAATTGAGGGTGACCTGGGACTTCTCATTCTCTTCCTTTCATTTATGTTCATTGAACCAAGAGTTCGGTCTAGCCCAGGCTGACTTGGAACTCACTCTACAGCCCAGGCTGGCCTTAAACTCGTGGCAATCCTCCTGCCTCAGCCTTCCCAAGGCTCAGATTATAGGTATGTGCCTCCATGCCAGGCTAAACTTCTTGCCTCACCTCCCTAGCACCGGTTCTAGGCTTGCACCACTGTGTTTACTTGATGCTGGGGATAGAACCCAGAGCTTCATGCGTAGTCGCTACACTAAGTCTGTAGTCCCTCTTTTGCATAGTGTGTGAGTGTGGTCACACATGTTGTGGCATGCATGTATTGGTCAGAGGACGTCTGGATGTCAGTCCTCACCTTCCACCTCATTTCTGGCTGGGTCTCTCATAGTTCACCACTGTGTTCCACCAAGATAGCTGGCTCATGAGACAGGAGAGCTGAGTGCCTCCTCTGTCTCACTTCTCATGCTGGGATTATTGGTACCTGGAATGACAGCATTCACCTTCTCTCGAGGTTGTATGGCAGGCACTTTACCCTCTGAGCCCTCTCCCGGCCTCTCATTTATTTGAGACAGGGTCTCATGGAACCCAGGCTGGCCACAAACTCACTATGTAGCTGAGGATGGCCTTGAACAACCAATCCTCCTGCCTCCACCTCCCAGGTGCCGCTAATACAGACATATGCTGCCTCTCAGGCACTGTAACTTAGATGCTACTTATGAATCTCATTTTAAGATTCACTGATTCATCCAGACATTCCAAAATTATTTAAGTGCCTACTTGGTCTAATTAGAGTTATACATTAATGAACTAAACCGTCCAAAGTTAACAGTATATATACATTGATAGAGGGATTGGAAATGGCTTGTTAAAAAGAAAACATTTAAATTAAGATCTAAATACCTTTCATAAAATGACTATAGTAGCCATGTTCAAGAATATGGATAAATCAAACAAAACCAAGAAGCACATTACAGACCAAGACGCTGAGAAGAAAAGAGCCTGACCTGTTTAGAGTCAAATGTTATGGATGTGGACATGCGCAGAGCAGAGAACATGCTAGAATTAAAGTGTGTCAGCCTTTGAATGGATCATCGAGTCTGGCCACCCAACCAGTTTTTTAAATCTCCTTTATAGCACTCCCTTAGACAGCCAGCCAGCTTGTGCCTGTGTCTTTAGTGAGAGGAAGCCTCTTGAAGTATCCATGCTAATTCAGTTTAAAAATATGAATTCGCTACAACTTAAGAAACTGGAATCCTGATTATCATGATAGCCTTGCATCTGAGGACAGTTTCTAGTTGAAATGGAAGAAGCGTCTTAGATACAGAAAGCTGTATTTATTCTTAGGTAGGTGCCAAGGACAGACAGGGAGACTTCAAGAAAAATAAATAATAAAGTTGAGAATGATAAGCCCTCCCAAACTCTCTACTGCTTTTCTATTGTAGCAAAATTCAGGTCAGCATCCTGACCATCCAGTGGTTATACAATAAGGTCACTCGTGCCCTTGCAGGACAGCCTGCGTCTGGGAGTGACCTTTCTGTGGCACATGGGGTATGCCACACAGAGGAAGTGCATCGTATCCACCAATTTTACAAAAGTCTTTGATAATGTGAATTGGCACACACACAGCTGTTTATCGACCTGCCCAGCAAAGCTCAATGGGATTCTGAAAGAACCTGCTGGTTATTTCCACACCCACTGCACACCACTAATCGTTTGAGGATGCCTTGAATATTTATTTGTTCCGGCATCTATAAAGGAACCTAAATGTCTGGGTCTTAGAGTGGAACTTCCAGCTTCACTCCTCATAGGACATGTCCTTTAGGTCGCCTGTGAATTTCCTTATGGTGATGGCTGACCTACCCGACTTGAAGCTGCCAGCAAGGGTTTGGGGGCCCATTTGTAAGAATTGTAACCTTGCTAATGGTATGGAATGTCAAGAAGACGACTGAGATTAAATGCCAGCCTATACGATGAAGATTCTATGGACAGCCAAGAAATTTACCACACACACACACACACACACACACACACACACACACACACACACCTTCCATTGATTTTCACCTTTGAAATGCAGTAATGCTCTGGAAATGACAAAGAATGGAAATATAAGGCAGGAAAAATATCAGAATGTCATGCCAAGGCTGACAGGTGAAAGATGATGTTCATTTCGCATCTAGTTCTAGACCAAACTAAATAAGAATCCATAGGCCAGTGCCACAAATATCCCCAGTGATTCCTATACCCAACCGGACCGCAACACATGAAATAATAAGGCAGATCCATCAACACACCTGGAATGCAGCCAGCCCAGCGGTGCCATGCTGAAGGGTGTCCGCTGTGCTGGCCACATGTCAAGAAGGAATGTCAACAGGATGCTTCTGAAGTTGTCCTGTGGTGAGCTGAGATGGGACAACTCCAAGGACTGGGCCAAAGGACTCTTCCAAGAGTTACTCAACATGGGTTTTGGGATGACATCATGTTGTACCAGTTCAGCAGTGAAAACAACAGTGTGCTGGCCAGGAGCAAGGAGAAATGGTCCTTCAGACACTTCAGGCACCAGGACAGAGAAATCTAGACAGAGCCCAAACCTGTGAACAGGGATTCCAGGCATAAGCCACAGGTTAGTTTTCAGTCTGTGGAGTCCACAGAAACAGCTATCAATTGTTTGGCGGGGTGGTGTAGGGGATGGACTCTCAGGTGATAAAGGCAGACTACCTGGGTTCAAATCCTAGCGTAGGCATTTATCAAACGACTTAAAGACAAGAAAGTGTTCGAACTTCTCTATGCACACGCATCTCTCTCTCAGTGTGTGTGTGTCTGTATGTCTGTCTGTCTCTCTCTCAAATAAAAAATTAAAATATTAAAAATAAATAAACGTGAATTGTACCTGAGGAATGACACTCAAGGTTGTCCTCTGACCATCATGAGCACACACACACATGCATGAGTGAGCACATGCACACACACACACACACACACACACACATACACACACACAAAAAGCATGAAAGTCCAGTTGCTGTAGGTGCTCAATAGACACTAGTATCAGACCATCAATAGGTCCCGATGGCCAAGGATCTAGAAGTTTCCTCTGGGACAAATTTTTCATGCCTGTGCTGTCCAATATGGTAGCCATATTGAGCACTTGAAAGGTGGCTAGTGCTTCTGGGAAGCTAAACTCTTACTTCCATCCAATTCTAATTGAAGAACGCACATATGGCTTGTGGCTAGCATGTGAATCAGCACAGGCTGGGCTCTTCCAGACCTTCTCCTGTCCTCTCCACAGAGTCTCCCTACATAACATATGCCCAGCTCATCGCCCATTGGTTTCTCTTCCAGGCCTTAGACAGGAGCAGAGAGGGCGTGCCCAGATTCTCGTGGACTGGGTACTGTGGCATAATTCAAAGAGAATTGCAGTGATTCTTGGGAGACCATTCCATTCTCAGCTCTAGCCATGATTCTCGAGCAAGTCGTTGAATCCCATCTTCACAGGAGAGGTTCATGCTAACTACCTTGCTTTCAAAGTGCTGCCCATCACACAATCTCTCTAAAGAGAAGAAGATAAATATCCCCCAAGCTTAAGAGGATTTTCCATGCACCGTGGGTTCCACTTAGCTGTGTTTAGTATCTCCCACATTTACAGTTAACTTATGTACATGTTGGTGTGCAAACTTCTGTGAATGAATAGGTACAAATACAATAGAAACTGAGGCCAAACAGGAAGTCACCTGGAGGAACAGGAAAGGGACTTTGATGAAAGGGTCCACATATGCTGAAGAGCTGAGAGCTCCCGACATCCCTCTGCAGATCTGCACACACTGGTGTCAGTGTGGGCTCTAAGGGTGGAGGGTGTAGACCTGTGACTGATAAAGACCAGGCAACCTAACCCCATAATCTGATTTATTGCTCTAGCTGAGGACAAAGCCTACCTGAAATTCTGCAAAATAAGTCTAATTCACCCTGAGTTGAAAAAACTCAATGTAAGACTTGGAGGCCTAGGTTTCATGTCTAGATCTCTGGCTAGCAAGCTAGGTGTACTCCAGGTTAACTTCCTGGAAGTCTGTTTTGCTTTGAATGCATACTGTTATCCTGGAATCATGTGTTTGAGCACTTGGTCCCCAGCTGGTGGCACTGGTTCAGGGAGGTTATAGAACCTTTGAGAGTGTGATCTCACTGAAGGAAGTAGGTCACTGGGATCAGGAATCTGCTTCCTGCCCAAGCTGTCTGCTTCCTGGACCTTCGAACACTTCAGGGACCTTGGCTACATGCTCCCACCATAGCCGTGAATCCCACCCATGCCTTCCCTTCCATGATGGACTGAAAGCCCCAGAAAGAGGGAGCCAAAATGTATTCTTCCTCCCTTGTTTCTGTCAGGTATGGTTGGTCCCTACTCCTGCAAGCTTGGAAGAGGTGTGATCGGGTCTGGAGTCTTAGAATTTCCAAGATGCCTTTCTTCATGAGAAGGTAAAGTGTGAAAAATTATAGCTGCGAAACCAAGCAGCCAACACACACACATACACACTATGTCTATGAAGAAACAGTGCTGGGGGGTGCCACCCCCATATCTGATATAGTCCATAGTCTTTATGTTACAACAGTGTGTGGATGAAGCCCCACTTAGAGACAAGGATACGTTTGATCAATTCTCCTTGATTGTAATCAGGGAAATTTCTAGATGTTTTCAAAAGATAGAGCAAAGCCATTCCTGAAGCTAACCAGGTTCTTGGTGGTGGTGGCGGCGATCGTGGTGTGAGCATGTATGTGAAGCCACGGTGAGAAAACTCACAATAAATGGTGAAATTCAATACAGCGTATCATCTGGAACAAGTTGGATTACAGCAGCGAAAAACTACAGTGCCTTTAAAACAACAACAAAAAATATACAAAGGAAATCATCAGGATAATTAAGCTGATTAATCTACTTGGCTTGAAGTTATCTTCCCCCACCATTTTACAGCCTCTCAGGCCACTAATTATTTTGAAACTCCAGCTTCTCCCCCCATTTTCACTCAGAAGGCTCCATGGCAAAGGGGCCACCATTCCCCCAATTGCCCTTCCCTTATCCTCTCTTCCCTCCTCTCCATGCCAACATGGCCCTGAGACCAGTCTCTACTCCTCCGTGCACTTGCTGGACTGCGCCTCTAACAACAGAAAGCTGAGCAGATACATGCAGACCTTGACCTCAATAACAGTTAGGAAGCTGCAATGCCAGCCCAGTCCACTGTCCAGGACCATTCTCTGCTCAGTCTTATCTCAGCTGCCGCCTTGGGCACCCAGGCTGGTCACACTTCACAGGAGAGCTATCTTCCTGCTGGGTTTTACTTGTTGGTGACAGCCGGCCCACTGACCACCCTGGTAGGAGAGGCCTTTTGCTCCTTTATTGAGGTCCTTACAACTAAATTTATGGTTCTTTTATTGGGCTGACAGGTGATTTAAGCGAGGAGGAAAAAAAGAGGCATGTCTTGCCACAGTTTCTGGTTGGAAAACAAGGAAGTGAAAGAATTTATCCACAGTCATTTTCTGCTAAAAGGTCACAACATTTTTCAGGCAACCATTAACAAGAAGTCTTCTCGCTTCTTTGAGCCTTGAATTCTGGGGCAGTAAGGCGATTGGGAGACTTCTGATGTCATGAAAATGTCGATGGCTAGGGGAGGGGACCTGGGGGAAGGAGGTTAAATAAAATGCCCCAGAATCAAGCTTCACACCATTGCTTAGCAGTGCCCTAAAGCTAAGGCCTGCATTGGCCAATTTTTTTCAGATTTTACCAGTATATTTTTCTCTCTTCTCACTCTAATCTTTGTCTCTCTTGCTATTGCTCTCCCTCTCTCCCCCCCCCTCTCTCCCTCTCTCCCTCCCTCTTTTCTTTGATCATCGTCAAAAGGGACCTTAGCAAGCCTAGAGGGAAGCAGTAAATCTCTGGAAGAGACAATTTAACAACCTGTTTTCAGCTTCTTTTCTCTCTTTCTATCCCCCTCCTTCTCCTCTTCCTCCATCTCCTGTATCTGTCTGTCTGTCTCTTCATTTGTCTGACCCAGGCTGACTTTGAACTCCTGATTCTCCTACCTCTACTTTCAAAAACACTGGGATGACAGGTTTGTTTTTCTTCATAGTTCCTGGGAATTGTTAAGGAAATAAAAGAAGAATATAAGGAGAAGAGAATAAGGTATCTTATAAAAGAAAAATAAAGAAAGAAAAAAGAGAGAAAGAAGGAAGGAAGGAAGAGAAAGAAAGAAAGAAAGGAAGGAAGGAAGGAAGGAAGAAAGAAAGAAAGAAAGGAAGGAAGGAAGGAAGGAAGGAAGGAAGGAAGAAAGAAAGAAAGAAAGAAAGAAAGAAAGAAAGAAAGAAAGAAAGAAAGAAAGAAAGAAAGAAAGACAAGGCTACCACTCCTGCCTGCCATGACAGACTCTACCCTCTGGAACTATAAGCCAAAATAAACTTTTTCTTTGAGAGAGAGAGGTGAGGAGGAAAGAAAGGAAGGGAAAACTGCATAAAGAAAAATACTTGAGGGATTGGGAAGATTGCTCAGTGGATAACACACTTGTTCAGAAACCCGGTGCCCACATAAATGCCTACCTGTAATCCCAGGTCTTAGGAGGTGGAGACAGGGGAGCCGCAGGGCGAGCTGGCCAGCTAAACTTGCTGAATCAGCAAGCTCTGGGTTCCTATAAGAGACCTTTTGTGGTGGTTGGATTCAGGTGTCCCCATAAACTCACTGTTCTAAATGCTTGATCCCCAGTGGATGGCAAGTTTGGAACTGGAACCTTATGGAGGTGTGTTGTTGGGGTGGGCTTATGGAGGTTATAGCCAGCTTCCCCTTGCCAGTGTTTGGCACACTCTCCTGCTGCTATTGTCCGCCTGATGTTGGACAGGAGGTGATGTCCACCCTCTGCTCATGTCTTCATTTTCCCTGCCATCATGGAGCTTCCCCTTGAGTCTGTAAGCCAGAATAAACCCGTTCCTCCTACACACTGCTTTTGTTTTAGCAGCAACACGAAGGTAACTGCCACACCTTCTCTCAATGAATAAAGTGGACAGCGACTAAGGAAGATACCCAAAGTCAAACCCTTGTCCACGCAGACTTGGGCACACATATCTGTACACACACCCACACACATGTGAACACATACACATACACACAAGGCACACATACACACACAAAAAGAATAAATAAAAAAGAACAATACATCTATATATTTGTGTTGTATGCTCCAGAACCATATTTTTTGGATAAAATATTAATATTTTTTCCATTGGATGGTACATATATTATGCTAATTTTCTTTGCCTTTTCCTTAAAAACCTTAAAATCAGTGTGGGGACAAAAGTCTTCATCCCTATGACCACTGCCCTTCCCTGCGTTGCTCAAGACGGCTCATTGGCTTTATGTTGCGCTGGACTCCTCCCCCAGCCTTCCTTTCTCCTGCCAAGTTGTCACTTCCATTATTAGTCATTCTAATAAACACTGCTAATAAGCATAGACCTTATAAACCGGCCCAGGATGCTCCTCGAGCTGTTACGTCGCCTCTAGGAAAGACTGATACCTACATTAACATTGTCATCTGTCCTGAAGAACCCCAGCTGAGAGCCTAGCACATTCCGCTGAAAAGTGCAATATAATGGACACATTTGAGTGTACATTTTCTTGCTAAATGGAATCTGCATTCCTAAGTGAATGAGAAACACTTAATTATTAATAAATCCCCCAGGGACTGGTGACATTTCGGATGATTTGATGATGCTAGAGATATTTAACAACACAAGTCTTACAGGAGAGTCTAGTATAATTTCTCTCGTTTCAAAAAGAAAAAAGAAAGAAAGAAAACTCTTGCAGATTCTTCATTTTGGCTCCCACACTCTATAGGTTCTGAACACACCGACTCAAGCGGAGGTGGAGGGAAGTTAGGAAGAACTGGGCAGTGTGCCTGTTGGGTCTACAGTAAGTGGAGAGTGAGGAGAGAGCTCCGAGGAGCTGCAAGCTGAGAGTGGGAATCGGGTTGTGTGGGCCTCCGACAGTGATGGACATGGAGGTCAGGCCCATAGCAGCAATGGAGGAAAGTTCTAGAACTCGACAGGACAAGGACTCGAGGTACCAGGGTTTCTGTTCTGTACAGCTTGATGAGTGATTGCAAATTACTCATCCTCCCAGAGAGAATTTTCTCATATATTTCAAAATTGAAATGGCCTTCCTGAGCTACCTTCTAGAACTGTGGGCACTATATAGGAAAGTCCTTCCAGGGCAGGGAAGGAGATTACAGGGGTAGCTGAGCT
Source organism: Zapus hudsonius (assembly GCA_004024765.1). Taxonomy (NCBI): domain Eukaryota; kingdom Metazoa; phylum Chordata; class Mammalia; order Rodentia; family Dipodidae; genus Zapus; species Zapus hudsonius. The sequence continues at coordinate 21,988 of PVHP010024945.1, forward strand.
GGAGAGATGGCTCAGTAGTTAAAACATTTGGCTGCAGAGCCTAATGACCTGGGTTTGATTCCCCAGTAACCACATAAAGTCAGATGCACAAAGTGGTGCATGTATCTGGAGTTCATTTGCAGTGGCTGGAGGCCCTGATGTGCCCCTTTCTCTCTCTCTCTCTCTCTCTCTCTCTCTCTCTCTCTCTCTCTCTCTCTCTCTCTCTCTCTCCTCTCTCTTCTATCTCTGTCTGCTTATAAATAAATTTAAAAATATTTTTAAAATACTTAAAAGAATATAGGAGTAACCAAGTACCATCTATGTTGCAAGAGTTATTTTCCATACTTTAATAAGAATGAAGTCAATAAGTCTTTGCAAAAACAAACAAACGAAAACAAAAATCCAACCTGGGCTAGGCAGGATTCTTCCCATTGACAGGGCAAGAGACTGAGGCTCAAAGGTATTGCCTAATGTCAGAAAGCTAGTGGCACAGTTGGTGAAAAACTTAAAGGGAGGGGCTCAGACACTAAAGAACTTTCTGCACAAGCAGGAGAATCTGAGTTTGGACCCCCAGCGTCCTTGTAGAAGCTGGTGTGGTGGCGTGTGCCTGGGAAGGGAGGCCTGGAAGGATCTCGAGGACTGGCTGGCTAGCTAGTCCAGCAGACGTAGTGAGCTCCGAGTTCAAGGAGAGACCCTGTCTCAAAGCATAAGGCGACAGTGACTGAGGAAGACACCCAACATTGACCTCTGGCTCCACAAGCGCTCACACATACATGTACTCATATATTCTCATGTGGCCACACACATGCATGCATGCATGCATGCACACTGCACACACATATGTACCAAACAAGCAAACAAAAACCAACAGCAACAAAAACAAAATCCAAAGGTACATGTTCAAATAGGCAAACCATAAGAGGAAAATTAGGACACAACCTAACTCTTTAAATCAAAATAAATGCTCCATCACCCTAAGCACTTGGTTGACTTATGCGTGATGACGTGCACCCTCACAACACAGTACCATGAACATGGGGTTCATTCTTGTGTCATAGGTCTCTTTCTCCGCACTGTCGTATGAAGGAAGGAACATATCTAAGTACAGCATCAAAAAGCAAATGTTTAAATAAAGTAAATGTTTGGGAAGTCCTGCCAAGGGGGTTAGATGAGCTTAATGAGTTAGTGGATAACACTCCTGACTTGCTTATTTCTAGAAATCTTGCTGGGTGGCTGCCTTTGATGGCACTCCTGAATCTACTGGTGACAGTTGCTTCTTTCTCTCACATTCTTGCTCAGCAGCCTGTGTTCCGCCCCAGGATGGCAGAGGTCTCATCTGCACACAAATGCTTTGCACAGGGGAGGTCCTCCAGAGATGAAGTTCTTGAGGGCTTTTTATAAGAAAGACAAATTGCAACAGACTTTGGACCCACAGACCAGAGGCCAGCCCATCACCTGCTCCCTGGGTGACCTTAGATCACCTGCTTAGGCTTCAGTTTCTCCATCTGTTCCTGGAAATCATGACATGATTACCTTGCTCTCAGAGAGTCGTGGGCATCTTTGTAAAGCAGTAGAAGATGCTAGAAAGGTCCTGAAAGCCTTCCTGCTTTCCTTTATGTAGTAAAAACAACACCTTGTCTGATGGTTTAGAAGTTACAGAACACGTGGGTTATGTGTGTGTGTGTGTGTGTGTGTGTGTGTGGTTGTGTGTGTAGGAGGTAGTGAACATGTGTATAGCTGTGTGTGGAGGCCAGAGGACAGTCTTGAGTGTCCTCAGGTGCCATCCACCTTTTCTTATGAGACAGGGTCTCTCATAGGCCTGGAACTTGTCAAGTAGGCTAGACTGGATGGCCAGTGAACTCCAGCCAGACATTTGTCCCTGCCTCCGCAACACTGTTGTGAGTGTGCCCCACCATGCAAGCTTGTTTTTAAACATAAGTTCTGAGGGTGGAACTCAGATCCTCCTACTTCCAAGGCAAGTATTTTACTAACTGAGCCGTCTTCCCAGCCTGAATATACTTTCTGTTGTTGTTACTGTGGATTATTTTCTTGGTTTTTTTCCAAGTTTATTCACACACACATATATAAAATATCTTTATTATGAATAATTATATACATTGTATGAGCAAATCTTGTGAAAGTGTCCCCCATTTCCCTCCTCTCTGTCCCCTACACACTGGGTCCTTCCTCAGTGAGCATACTGGATCTGTCCATAGGTTACGGGGTATGAACTGCACTGGTGGTAACCAGGTTTTCTTTTTTTTCTTCCCCCTTTGTGTGTTGTTACTGAGGGGGGCCATGCCTCCACCATGGCTCTTACATTTTTTTCTGCCCCCTCTTCTGCTCAGTTACCTGAGTCATGGTGGGTGAGTTTCAAGTCTGGTTTATTGTTGAGATCTTAAGAGTCTCTGGACTTCTGCTTTGGATTGTGTTGGGTATCGTTGATATCTGTCTCCATTGACCTTTTATGTGTTTTCTGACTTGCTGTGGTGATTAGTCTCGTGCTTGTCTCATCACTTTCTTATAGGTTTAATTTGGGCCCTGTGTGAAGGCCGGGGGTGGGGGGCTTCATCTCCTGTCAGGATGTCAGCCATCATCACATGTCTTGTTGGTGGAATTGGGTTGTCCCCAGCTCTCTAACTGCCTTCTGAAAAATACAAACAGAATCTCCTTTGGAGAGTGAGATCAATATAGGTTAAATGAGACAACCTTGTTATTTTGGCTAGCTGCTAATGGGTGTAGCCTCTGTAGCTCTCTGGTAGTGGGAATTTCCCCTAGGAACACTGGTTCTTGGTCCCCATAGGATTTTGCCATGGATCCCAGTTCCTGTTAAGGGTTCCTTGTCAATGAGTGGGTCTCTTAGCCAATTAGTAAACCATTGATTACCCTCCTTGGTTTAGTGCCAACATTACACAGATGAGCATTTCTTGACTTGCTGGTCTCTTCCATATGTGTATTCAGCATTCTTGTGATAACTGTCTATATTGTATATCAGTGGTCTCTGCTTTCGACACATATCATTGACCAATTTTCCCTTGGCAGCTCATGCAACACCTTCCAGTGCTACACATGCTACCATCTGAGAGCTGGTTACCATTCTGGATCTAGCAGGATCTCTTGGCATTGTTTGATGACACTCTGTGATTTCCTCAGCAGTAGGGTCTTACCTTAGGCCTGGGACAGGTATTCAAGAGCTTTGACAGAAGTCTGTCTTGTTTTGGGGACCTTGTGGGTCTCTTTGATCAACAGCTCAGTATGGGAAGGAACCAATGACTGGGACAGGGAGAAAATGTTCAATGTCACTAATAATCAGAGAAATGCAAATCAAAACAACAACGAGATTCCACCTTACTCCAGTCAGAATGGCAATCATGAAAAAATCTACCAACAATAGATGCTGGAGAGGTTGTGGGGAAAAAGGGACCCTCATTTACTGCTGGTGGGAACGCAAATTTGTACAACTTCTTTGGAAAGCAGTGTGGAGGCTCCTAAACAGGATGGATATAGAGCTACCAGCAGACCCAGCTATCCCTCTACTGGGCATCTACCCCCAAGTTTCCTCACTGAAGCACAGAGACATTTGCTCAACCATGTCTATAGCAGCTTAATTCATAACAGCGAGGAATTGGAATCAACCCAAATGCCCATCACTGGATGAATGGATATCAAAGTTGTGATACATTTACACAATGGAATTCTACATAACTGAAAGGAAAAATGACATAATGAAATTTAAAGAAAAGTGGATGGACTTAGAGCAGATCATTCTTAGTGACCTCACGCAAAAGCAGAGAGCCAAGCGCCACATATTCTCCCTCATATGTGGTTCCTAACCAGGTTAAGCCTGAACATTAAGAAAACCTGTCAGTGAACTGAGAGACTGTAAAAGGGAATGGAATGAATTGTGTGGGGGGGGGGGATTGGAGGGAGGAAATAATGGGAGGGTGGGGGGACTCATACAATAAACTAAACTACTAATGAACCAACACCATAAAATCCTCACTTTCATACAGGAAGCTCCTGAGGAAGCTGTGGGCATCACCTGGTAAGAGAGGCCATGAATAGAATGGGAGGAAGCCTAACCCCAAGAAAAATCACTCAGGCCTACATCTCCCTGTCACAGTTATTGGTTTTTGTTTTGTTTTAATAAAATGGTCTTATTCAAAGCTTCTTC
>PVHP010024946.1:0-25973 GCA_004024765.1 Zapus hudsonius
CAGGGCCAACACCTTGTGGGTCTGGCATATGTGGGTCCTGGGGAATTGAGCCTGGGCCTTAGGCACTGGAGGCAAGTGCCTTAACCACTTAGCCATCTCTCCAGCCTGCCCCCAGGTGATCTTGACCAGAGCGAAAAGGAGGGTTACACCCAGCAGACACCCCCACTCTGTGTACAGTGTGCCAAGGAAGGCTCAGGCCAGTGGCCCAGGCAACCAAGCCATCATCACAGGGCAAGGACCAAGACGACTACTGTCATCTGCTTCACGTTGCTGGACAAATATCCAACCAGACTCAGCTTATGGGAAGAAAAGGGGCTTATTTTGGGATTCCAGAGTCCAGGGGAACACCAGCAATGGTGGAAGAAGCTGGCTTACTCCTTACACCCAAGCAGAGAGATATCACCACCCCAACCACCAGCCAGCCATCCCTAACTGCCAGAGCTCAAACTTCTCTCTACAAATCTTAGGAATGGACTCCGATCAGCCCCTAAACACACCTTTGGGCTGGACTCCAAGATGGGCTCCCAGTGACCTGCCCCCTGATCCACCTGTTAGGGGCTCAAGTTAGAAGTTTAACCAAAAATAGTGCCCAAGTCTATGGAGCTATACATCCAAACTACCACAGATGCCCAGCCTCCCATCTAGATGGACCGGTCCCTTGAACAAGAAGGAAGACTGGCGAATATTTATCTCACACAGGAAGAGGTGGGCCTTCAGCAAATTTAACATTTCATTCTGCTCTTTCAGTTCCGGGTTAGGAATGTGTGAGAAGAACCCTGAAAGGAAATCTGGTTCTTGAGGGAGAATTTACAATAGTAATATTATAAAATAATGTACAGTGTTTCCACCTAGACACGAAGAGGGTAGGAGCCATCCAGATCCAAGTCCAAGGACACTGGGAATAAGCTTCAGGGTTATTATATTATATTATATTATACATATATTATATTATGTTTATATATTATATTATATTATATATATTATATGTTGCGGTCAGCTCTCTTAGTTGCTGCGAAGAAAGAACCCAAACAAAAGCAGCTTGTGGAGGAATGGGTTTATTTGGTTTACGGACTCGGGGGGGAGACTCCATCCTGGCAGGGGAAACGATGGCATGAGCAGAGGGGTGGACATCACCTCCGCCACAGCACTGCAAACAGCGGCAGGAAGATGTGCCAAACTCTGGCAAGGGGAAGCTGGCTTATAACCCCAAAAGTCTGCCCCCAACAACACAGCTTCATCGAGGTTGTAAAACCCAAACTGCCATCAGCTGAGGATTGATCTATCAGAACACATTCAATTGTTTGTGGGGGACACCTGGATCAAACCATGACATTATATTATATTATAGAGCTGGTTTCTTTTTTTCATTTTTTAACATTTTTAACTTTTTATTGATAGCTTCCATAATTATAGACCATAAACCATTATGATTCCCTTCCCCCTATATTTCTCCCCCCTCTTCATTAGTCTCTGCTTTGTTTCCGGGTCGTCATCTTTTCTTCCCTTTATGGGAAGGTGTTATCAGGCACTGCGAGATCGTGAATCTCAAGATCTGGAAGTTTCCGTTGTAAGCAGTCCTGCCCTTCCTTTGGCTCGTTTCTTCATGAACTCACATATGTACATAGGTGCTTGTGCAGTTCTCGCTGTAACCTCACGGGCTCGGTCTGGGCATTGTTTCACCAGTGAACAAAGGAAAATTTATAACAAGACTTGGGATGAGATCACAGAGATGGAGAGGTCAGAAAATGCAAGATTCCAGCTCTGAATCAGGTCTGGTTTCTCAGACTCCTTCCTTATCTTTGTGTGGAAGTCACCTGCAGGCAAGGATGCTAAGATCTTCAGATGAGCCAAGGCCACAGGTTATGTGCAGGTAGGGGTTTTATTCAGACCAACTGAGCCTAGGGACACACCTCTTCCCTTTGGCTCTCTGTCTGTTTCCTGGACAGAATATGTGTATCAGGCACTTCTGGAGTCTGACTTAATAAGAGGGATTCTAGAAAAGACAGAGCAGGGCAGCTGTTCCCCCAAGAAAAAATATATCTTTAATTAGGTAACTAGCACAAACAGAAATAATCCTAAGGAAGTTGCCTCTGTCTTGGGCTTCAGCCTAAACTCTAACTTTGGAATCCGTGACTTCTGAGCAGCAATATTAAATGTTGGTTTTATCAGGACTGGGTGGGTGATCATCAGTTTAGTTTGGTTGAAATGCCCACTTAGCCAGCGTGTGGCACAGAGACAACCCAGCCTGTGCGGCTTAATCTAATTTGGTAGCTGGGCTCTGGAAAGTAAGTATCTCAAGTGAGCATGGCCAGGACAGCGGAGGAAGCAGATCCAAGGAGAGAGAGGGACCTGTGGTCAGGAGAGAGGCTGTCCCTGTCTCTGCTAGACCCAGAGGTGGCCCTGTGGTCCAGTCCCTGCCCTTCCATCTGTCAGCTTCCAGCAAGTTCTCTGTGTCTCTGAGCACCTTTTCCCTCTTCTAGGAGCAAAACTGGAAATTTCACCAGCCTCAGAAGGTTGTGTTGCTGAGTCCTTGAGATGAATTATCTCACGTAATTCTTCGAATAATCACTAACTGGAAAAAAAGCCTGATTTTTGATTCATTTTTTTGAGTAGTTAATTTTGTAAGAATTGAAGATTTAATTTCTTTAGTTTTTGGTTTCTCTCAAGGTAGGGTCTTGCTGTAGACCAAGATGACCTGGAATTCACTTTGTAGTCTCAAGGTGGCCTGGAACTCACAGTGATCCTCCTACCTCTGCCTCCCTAGTGCTGGGATTAAAGGAGAGCGCCACCATGTTGGGCTGAAGACTTGATTTCTATTCCAGCTTTTCTAGTTACTGATTCTAGATTTGTTCAATTTCAGGAAGTGTGTGCCAAGTACGCTTCTCCACCTCTCTAAGTAATTCGTCTTAGTTATTTTCCTTGTTGCTGCTATGATAAAATCAACGAAAGGAAGGAAGGGTTTCTCTTGGGTCACAATTACAATCCATCCTGGCAGGGAGGCATGACAGTAGGAGAACGAAGTACTGAAGGATCTGGTCACATTGTGTCCACAATCAGGCCCTCAGCTTGCTTTCTTCTCCTTCTCCTCCTCCTCCTCCTCTTCTTCTTCCTCCTTCTTCCTAGAACCCCAGCCCATGGAATGTTGCTGGGTCTTCCCACCCCAACTAACCTAATCTAGAAATGACCAAAGATTTCTCTCCCAGGTGACTCTAGATCTAACCTCACTGACAACTGAGATAATCATTGGACTATTCCTCAATGATGTGTCAATTTCCAGTAGCCAAGGATCTGAGGAAGCTAACAGACAGGAGAAAAGGAATGCCAGCTCTCCATTGTACCACTTAACACGGGAGCAGATACCTTCCTGACAAGCATGGAGGCTTCCCAGGGGAGAGCAGGAAGCTAGGTAACCTGAAATGATCACAGCCATTTTCACCACATCTTCTTAGTACTATGATGACTTTCATTCTATGTGACTGGAGTCCTTCCATCTGGGAGGCTCTTGGAGGCTGATGATCCTGCCAGAGCTGAGATGCATCCTGGGAGTTATTTTGAATACTGCAGAAAGCACTCACTGACTCTTTCCTGTGTGTCAGGCAAGCTCACCATTCACTGGGTCAGAGAGGAAAAGAACACAGAAAGCAGGAGAGAATTCTGACTGTCCAGGAATCCGCACCACTCGTGGGAGGATAAACAGGCAGTGGGAGCAGAAGTCTGCTTTTGGCAACAGGGTCTCTCTTTGTCACAGATTCCAATCCATGAAAAATGGGTTAGAAATGCGAGTGACTGCCAGGGAGGTTTTTGAAAATAGAAGCTAGGTAATCCAGATCATTGCATATTTGTTAACCGATACTGACCTCATTCTCCGATGGAGATTGTGTTTGTATTTTTCAGGATACAGCGAGGGAGCTGTGGCCCATATAACCCTACCAACTGACCGCAGGCAGAAAGCTGAGATCCTGGCAAGAGATGAGCCACCACAGTCATATGGGGGAGGATCCATATGAAACCCCGCAGAGAATGACGGGATGAACAAGGGACCCACAGCCACAGCCATTCAATCAACACAGGATAAGCCCGTGAGACAGAAACCAATGATCTTCGACACAAAGACCCCTAAGCTCACAACCTTAAAGCAGCCTTAATACTCACCCACCACGACTCAGGGAACTGAGCGGAAGAGGGGCGGAAAGATTGTGAGAGCCGTGGTGTGGGAGATGATCCAGAGGCATGGTACCCCTCAGTAACAACACACTTGGGTCAGGAGAACCCGGCTGAAGACTGGGCTATCCATGGTCCCCAGCCACAAAGACTGATCCAGACGGCCCACGGAGGAGGATATCCAGCTGGCTGGGGATGGGGAAGGGGGCAATGGGGAATTGGGGATAACAACTCATGGTTGGCCCACTAAACAATAACTCATTATGGACAATAAAGAAAAAAAAAGTAAGACTACAGAACAGTCCTTGATCATAAGATCTGACATGAGAATCCTGTCACCAATTATGTAGACAGGGAAAATAAAGTAAAAGCCCATCCTCTCCATGGGGAGGGAGGATGAATATACAGAAAAATCTGAACTTGGTGACAATGAGTGCTGAGTGTGGGTGACAGGAGATGACACTCAAAGGTGCACGTGTGCAGGAGGGTGTGCGGCAGGTTTCAGAAATTTAAGAGTAAATGAGAGTTTGTTTGGAGGTTCTAGCAGGGGAGTGCGGCTCCTACAGTCCTGTCAGATGATATCCTCTTGGACTGAGCACCGGCTTCAGGGAGGGACACGCTGGATGGTGAGGAGGGAAGAGACAGCCCCCTAGCCAGGCAGATCAGCTGAATCAACCCTGACCATCAATGAGGTGACCGATGTTACAGCCAGATATCCCTCCCATCCAAGAATAAATGAAATGCATCTTAATTCAATAAAAACCCGGATTTAATTAGATTTGAAATTAATTGACGCCAGGTGTGGTGTCGCACACCTGGAATTCCAGTACTCAGCAGGCTAAGGAAGAAGGATCATGAATCCAAGGAAAACAGCAAACTGTGTTCTGACCTAGAGGTAAATCAGAAATTGTCAGTTGTAAGTGTTTCTCATTATTCAATCATCGGTTTCCCCTAACCCCTTCCCCCCCCCACTTTCCTTCTAGGTTCATGAACATTAATGCTATTAACATTGCCTGAAAGGAAAGGGTAACTTAAAAAAAAAATCCCAAGATAGACATTTCTGTAAGCCTTCATAACCAGTTTAGTGTTTTTTTTTTAAACTTATGTTCTATTAAATGCAACTTGATCCTGGTTGAGGTAAGGCAAAAGCAATTACCAGGTTTATTATGATTTGATAAGGGACATTTTTAACAGATAAATGGAGCAAAATACTTGGAATAGGAATGGTGAACTCTGAGGTTTCTAGTCACTTGTTCTAGAAGGCTGGTGCACAGGTGTTACAAAGGTGGTGTTCAGTAGGGCGTGGTGCCTCCTGCCTGCAATCCAAGCGGTAGAGAGGTTGAGGCAGAAGGATCGCCATGAATTCCAGGCAAGTCTAGGCATCGTGAGGTTCAGGCCAGCTTGGGCTACAGTATCGGAGAATCTGTCTGAAAAAAAAAAGCCATGATGGTTGACTTTGTTTTTTTGCATGAAACACTTTATGATTTATTTTTTATTTTTATTTTTTTGGCTTTGTTCTTGTATAATTTCTTTTTCTTTTTTTTTCTTTTTATTATTTATTTATTATTTTTTACAATGAGTTGTTATCCCCAATTCCCCAATGCCCCCCTCCCATCCCCAATCGGCTGGATATCCTCCTCCCTGGGTCGTCTGGATCAGTCCTTTTGGCAGGGGACCATGGATAGCCTAGTATTCAGCCCGATTCTCCTGGCCTATGTGATTTATTTTTTAAAAGATGTTCTAGTCAATATAAAGATGGAAAAGAAGGAGCAAAAGAGGTTTTCAGATGGATTTTTATTATTTTGGCATCATTACTTTTTATGCTACACTAGTCCAGGAAACTTAAAACGAATCATTCAAATTTCCCTATGCAAATGAATGAGCTTAGATTTTGTGCAAAATTGTTGTTCTTCTGTTTCTTTAGAGTTTTTCCTGAAGTGGTGTAAACACTGTCTCTCTAATCTTGAAGTAAAAACTCAAGCCCTAAAAAAAATAAATGGATGTACAAAGATACTCAGGCAAATAAATACAAACTAAGGTATGCATGAGCAGCAATATTTAGATTACACAAAATAAGAATAGAAACATAATTATGGCGGTGAATTATTCTGTGAGATGGAAGATATCACCTATAAATACGATGTTTCACAGAAATCAAATACAGTGAATGAAACAGCTAATTTTCTTGGGAAATACAAATTACCCAGGCCATCTGAAATATAAACTGGCCATCTAAAAAGCCCAATAGTCTTGGATAAAAATGAAAAGAATGCCTGGTGAATGGGTTTCGGTGTCTAGGTAGATTAATAGGTAAATCAGAAGAGAGAGAGAGAGAGAGAGAATATAATTTCTATGATATAAACTAATTTCATGAATTGATATAATGCATAGATGAATCAGTCATGGGCATGTACACATGTGAGTTATATGTGTGGGCACATGTGGACTCAGGCGTGTGTACACATGTGTTTACATGTGTGTGGAAGCCAGAGGACAACCTTAGATATGGTTGCTTACCTTTTTTGGAAGCAGGGTCTTTCTTTGGCTTGGAGCTCACCTATTAGGATAGACTAACTGGTGAGCAAGCCCCAGGGATCCTCCTCCTCCCCAGCATGGAGATTTCCTGCCACCATGTTTTTTGAAACAGGTTCTGGGGACTGAGCTCAGGTCCTAATGCTTGAAGAGCAAGAACTTTATTGGCTAAGCTATTTCCCCAACTCAGCCACATCTATTCTGGAGAAAAATCCCAGTATCCAGGCAGATAGTAGTATAGATAGCACACAACATATGGAATGACAGAATCTGAAAAGCATCTCTTTGCTGTGTGAGATGGCTCCTAACATCACTACTACATTTGACATTGTAGCTGCTTTAAGGAGTTCTAGACATTATCGTGATCACCTAACTTGTCCATTCAAAGATTAACTTGGTGGGCTGGAGAGATGGCTCAGTGGTTAAGGCACTTGCCTCCAGTGCCTGAGGCCCTGGGTTCAATTTCCCAGGACCCACATAAGCCAGAGCCACTAGGTGGTGGCCCTGGTGCATTCTCTCTCTCTCTCTCTTACTCTCTATCTCTCTGCTTGAAAATGAATAAATAAATAAAGTATTTTAAAAAATTAACTTGGACACTGGCTTGACGGTTGGCCAATCAGAACGTCCACCTTTTAGTTCTGTGCCAGGCCCCCAGCCCCTTATGTGTTCATTGGCCTTTGGGTTCTGGGCTGATCACTGACTCTTGCAGAGTTTGAAATCTCTTCGGAAGACATCCTGGAGGCGAGAGAACGAGGTCGACAGAATGAGAACGTCATAAACTATGTGGGCCAGAGCTCGTGGGTGTCTAAGAGCTCAGTGGGGGACTCGAGGCTGGCCTTTTCAGTTGGTCGCAAATACTCAAGGAGCAAAAGAGAGAGGGATGGAGCCGGCATACAATAAGACGCAGAGCTGGGCTGAAGAGATGGCTTGGGGTTAAGGCGTTTGCCTGCAATGCAGAAGGACACAAGTTGGATTCCCCAGTGCCCATATAAAGCCAGATGCATAAGAGGGCACATGCATCTGGAATTCATTTGCAGTGTCTGGAAGCCCTGGCGCTCCTATTCTCTCTGTTTCTCTCTCTCTCTCTCTTTCTCTCTCTATCAAATAAATAAATAAAATGTTTTAAAAAAAAAGCTTATTAAAAAAAAAAGATGCAGAGCTAAGAGCCAGGGAAGCACATTCTAGATCTTTCCATCCTATAGACATGACTCTGCCTTGTAGTTTTTCATAATAAAAGCTGCCTTTTGGTTACTAAACAGGTATCAAGCAGTAGACATTTTTTATGCTCAGAATAATCATAAATGAGACAAATGATAATAAGATATTTTCCATAGCCACCAACCGAAGGACTCACTACAGAAGCAAAGTAAAACGTGAGGGCCATTTGTATGATCAACACGTTTCATGTCTGTCAGAGGCAAATTGGAATTAAAAGCCCAAGGCTTATAATAAGAAGATTAATTATGTCTCAGATTTTTTTTTCATTTTTATGACATTCCACTAAAAATTAGAGTGATATTTTTCTTGGACCTTAACTTTAGTGAACCTAAAGTTCACACGGGAAAATCAACTGGTAAGAGTCAAAAATTCCAGAACAGGGGGCATGTAAGGGAGAAAGGCAGAGAGATATTGAAATGAAGGCCTAATAATTTTAAAAACATGTTATCAACACAAAGGTTCAAAGATGGGTCAGCGCTGGGGAGATGGCTCAGTGGTTCAGGCATTTGCCTACTAAACCTAAGGACCTGAGTTCGATTCCCCAGTGCCCATATCAGCCAGATGCACAAGGTGGCACATGTGTCTGGAGTTCATTTGCAGTGGTTGGAGGCCCTGGTGCACCTGTTCTCTCTGTGTCTGCCTCTTTATCTCTTTCTCACTCTCCCTCAAGTAAATAAATACATAAAAGTTTTAAAGGGTGGGTCAGAAAAAGATGTGTCAGGGATGGAGAGATGGCTCAGCGGTTAAGGCACTTGCCTCCAGTGCCTAAGGCCCCGGGTTCTATTCCCTAGGACCCACATATGCCAGACCCACAAGGCGGTGGCCCTGGTGTGCTCTCTCTCTCTCTCTCTCTCTCTCTCTCTCTGCTTGAAAAAAAATAAGTAAAATATTTAAAAAAGAAGTTAAGGAAAAGAAAAAGATGTGTCAAAGAACTCTAATAAAGTACTTATGGACAGATTCTATTACATCCAATAATTCAGTATTTACTGCATACATTATAAACTTATGCAAAGAGGAATGATTTGCCAAGAAATCCTTCTGTCACAATCTAAAAATTTTTTTTTAACTCAGCCTGTAAAAAGTCCACAGGAGGGCTGGAGAGATGGCTCAGCGGTTAAGGCACTTGCTTCCAGTGCCTAAGGCCCTGGGTTCAATTCCCCAGAACCCACATAAGCCAGATCCACAAGGTGGTGGCCCTGGTTCTCTCTCTCTCTCTCATTCTCTCTCTCTCTGCTTGAAAATGAATAAATAAAATATTAAAAAAGACCAAAAAAAAAAGTCCACAGGAAACAGAGGTAAATATCTCGGGGTGACAGAGGTTTTTATACTACAGATAAGCAAATAGATACATTCTTAACAGGTTATGCAAAACTCCGAATTAAAAAAAACATATCAGAATAATTTAAGAAGCAAATAAACTTGACATGTATTTACACCTTTTATTAAAAGTTAATCATTTTATGGTATTTCAAATTTTAACAGCTGATACTGAGTAACGACATATTTTGGGTACAGTGTGGCATTTCAAGTTATGTGTGTAACCCGTAAGGGTCAGGTCAAGTGATTGTCATTTTTATCTCTGGGTTGGGGACATTCAGATTCCCCTCTGTTAGTTGGTTTGAAATATTCAATTAACTTTTGTCAACCATAGCTATCCACGGCACTAAAGAACATTAGAAGTTATTCCTGCTCTTTAATTAGAATTGTACCCACTAACCATTCAGTCCTCATCCCCTCCCCCCTCTGGGTAAGGGAAACACCATCTTTACTAGGAATTCCCTGAAATCAACTTTTTAACATATACATGTCAGTGACATGTGCTATTTCCCTTTCTTGTGCCAGACTTGTTTCAATTAACAGCACGCAAGAGTTAATTGTGTTATGACAGATAGTGATTACAGACCTGTTTAAGAAACAGATTAATGGGGCTGGAGAGATGGCTCAGCGGTTGGGGCACTTGCCTCCAGTGCCTAAGGCCCCTGGTTCAATTTCCCAGGACCCACATAAGCCAGACCCAGAAGGTGGTGGCCCTGGTGCTCTCTCTCTCTCTCTCTCTCTCTTTCTCTCTCTCTTTCTCTTTCTCTCTCTCTCTGTATCTCTCTGATTGAAAATGAATAAATAAAATATTTTAAAAAAAGAAACAGAATAATGAAACTCCAAAGGGGTAAGAACAATTTCAAAATGTCAGCGGTATGGCTAGGGAGGTTGTCAGGAGCTCCTTCTGCTGTGAGGGTGAAGACCATTCTCAACAGATGGCTGACATCTTGGAAAACTTTGGCTTCCCTCTGAAGAGAGTCCCTCGGAAGGGTCCCAGAGGATGCCTCCTTTTGTATGACAAACGGTAGGGAAATCAAATCTGATCACCACTCGCACTATCTCTAGTCTTATACAGAAGGCCACCCTGGCTGTCACACAGAACACCAGGCCTGTGTGTGTACCTTTGCCCCATCAATGACGTGGTTCACAAGAAAACGCCTTGTTGAAATCTTAAATTCTTAAGGTTAAAAGAAAAATCCATCCCCAGGGTTCACATGAGGCCAGGTATTGCTTGTTCAGATGAGTGAATCCTTCAAAGAAATGTCACTGAACTTGTTTCCAATTCAACTGTTCTGAGTCAGCCGGCCACCACAACCACAAGCCAGGAAAATCAGACGATTTGGGAATTCTGTTTATGTCCCCGAAGGAAAAACAGTGCATCTTGCGACAGTTTGACAGGGTCATGATGCAGTTAAGAATTCTTTATTTTTATTTATTTATTTGCAAGCAGAGAGAGAGAGATAGAGAGACGAGAGACAGAGAGAAGGGTGTGCCAAGGCCACCAGCTACTGTAAACCAACTCCAGGTGCCCCTTGGTGCATCTGACTTTACGTGGGTCCTAGGGAATCAAACCTGGGTCATTAGGCTTTGCAGGCAAGTGCCTTAACTGCTGAGCCATCTCTCCAGCCCTAAAGGATTCCTTGAGGATGGTCATTTTTCTTCAAAATGATGATTTAAAGGCTTAGATTGGTTAATAAAGAAATAGTATAATAGTGTGATACCACTCTTTACCTATCAAATATATATATATAATATGAAAATATTTTATATTTTTCAAATATAAAAAAGTACCAAATATGTATTTTGTATTAAAATCAAATATATCAAATGTATTTATATTAAACTATTTTATATTTTGTCAAATATAAAAAAGTAGATACCCAGTCTCCAATTGCCAAGATATAACACCAGGCACTTTCATATGGTATTGGAGAGAGTTGTGTTGAGACTTTTTGGGAAGTAAACTCAAAAACATGTCAGGAGTTTTGGCATTTTCAAAAATAGCCCTTGACTTAGAATTCCAATTTTAGAAATTTGCCCTCTGGAAATACTCCATTTGCACAGACTTAGGTAAGACTGTTTGTTATTTCTTATTTTTACAATGGAAAGACAGGTGTCACACAAAGGGAATTGGTTAAATAGGACATCACAATACAACTAATGCTCCTCACACTAAGAAGTTCAAGTCAGAATCCCAGGAGTCTGTGAGAAGTGTGACCTCCCATGAAACAAAGGACGTAACAGATGTCATGAAGGATTTTGAGATGCGGAGATTACCCCGGATCCTTCAAAGAGAGTCTTTGGGAGCTGTGGTCCCAGGAGGCTCAGGAGGGACAGTTATGACAGAATGATCAATGTCGAGATTCATATTTTATTATTACACTAACAGTTTGGACAGAGGACACAGTATGGGCAAGGAATGCAGCCATTTGCATGAGCCAGAGAACGCAAGGAAAGAACCAGCTTTGACAAGTGAGGTCTGGGTCCAAACTCTCCAGAACTGGAAGATCATAATTTTTGTTTTTCTTAAGCCAGTACGTCTGTGGAAATTTGTCACAGAAATATCAGAAAACTCCTACAAATGAGATGATATGCTAACAGTCTTTTTGGGAAAGAGCCTTTGGAGTCACAAATGAAAGGCCAGTGACAAAATCACTCGAGTAGAGCAAGTGAGTTCCAAGGATGAAATGGAAATGAAGCAGTGATTGGTCCTAGATGCTGTGATGAAAAGGTACTTTTTAAAATTTATTAGGTAGAAAATTTGTATGAATAAATCACGGGTTGGTACCACCGTTTCCCTCCTCCGGATCCCCGTTCCATGAGGACCCTCCTCTGTGGGATTGCTGGTATGATCCAAGGGGTTGTGAGCTGAGTTGTTTAGAAAATATTAGAAAAATACGTTAGGTAAAATCCATTTTAATCTATAATTTTGCAATTATTAAATCTAAATAACATAATGTATAGAAAACATATTCCTAGTTCTATGGAAAACCGAGGCTCATTGAAAACTGTTAGCGTATTCACGGCTCTTAATAAAACATGAATCTCTCAATATTTACTTTTAAATTTTGCTCCTAAAAAAAAGAAATTTTGCTCCTAATTTAATGACTATATTGCAAGTGGGTGGAAACCATGCTACTGATAAATTTTAATTCTCACGATTGCTTATTTTGCCTGTGTATCGTCCTTTGAGTCTTCGATTAGTTTTCGTTTCTTCATGGTTGTTATGATTTTGTATTGTCCTAGTTTTTATGCAGAAAAATGACCTGAGTATTCTGTATCCGAACTCTCTTTTCCTACCTTACATATCTGAGAATGCCTTCCACACGTTATCAATTTTATTACTAGCTAATAATACAGCTAATATGTATGATCATAATTAAAAAATAGTATTTGTTTATTTATTTATTTGCAAGCAGACAGAGATAGACAGACAGAGAGAATGGGTGTGCCAGGGCCTCCAGCTGCTGCAAACAAACTCCACTTTGCACATCTGGCTTTATGTGTGTACTGGGGAATAGAACCTGTGACGTCAGGCTCTGCAGGCAAGCACCTTAACCACTGAGCAGTCTCTCTGGCCCCCAAAATATAATATATATATATATATATATATATATTTTGAGACAGGGGCTCATGTAGTCCAAGCTGACTTTGAACTCACTATGTAGCTAAGAATGCTATTCTGACCCTCTTGCCTCTACCTCCCCAGTGCTGGGTGACAGTTTGGATGTGGAGCTGGGGACTGAACTTGGGGCTTTTTGCTTCCTAGACAAACCCTCTACTAATTGCACTACATCCCCAGCCTTATAAAGTCATAATCTTTTCTGCTAAAAATATTTTGTAGATTTTACTCATTTACATTCTGGAATTCATCTCATTCGATCAGAAAACTTAATTTAGACTGATTTTTGTTTCCTTTGAGGTGTCTTTGCTTTTTTACTTGGATATACAAGATGATTTTAAAAATTAAACTTGGAATTAAAAAGTTGATGGGTATAGAATTTTTCTCCCATGTTTTGAATTTAGGAGTCCGTTCTATGTAGACTCAAGAAGGTAGACTGTTCTGGAAAGTCTTATCTATTGTGATTCTGTGATAGGTATTTGGTTTAGCTTCATTTCTTTTTCAAGAACAGCTAGGATGTGAAACTGCTCTCTGGCTTGTCTCTTTTTATCGCTAATAATTTTTCTCTCAAATTTTCATTTTTCTTCTATCTTTGTTCTAGAAGAATTTGCTCGTTTCTTCTCTCAGACACACTGATCTTTCGGTGTCTGTTACCATCTTCAGTGAAATTTTAAGACAGAAGTTGCATCTTCTGTGTCCTGTGGTTCCCTCACTTCTCTGTCTGACAAAACCCTTTGAGAGAGGGAAAATTTTGTATATTCAGAGAACTCAACATGGATGTCTTCTGATTTTTCGTTCTTGTGCTAAATTATTCAAAGAACGCCTTTTCTTTAGAAGAATGTTTATTCCATCTCATACTGGAGAATACGTCTATGTGCTCCCAAGGGCTTTCTTGAATAAAGAGCCAACTGAACCTGGGTCTGGCCCAAACAAGGGGCCAGCGAGCATTTGAGAATTGGTTGACCCCATCTTCCTAAGACCTACAAACAGCCCCTGCCCAGTTTTTGGAGTTAATAATTGTGAGACAGAAATTTCTCTTCTCCCAAATGCCTATTTCTCTTTAAGAAGAAATAGCTACAGAATCCTTCATTCTATTTTGTTTGTTTGTTTTGTTTTCGCTCTAGCCCAGGCTGACCTGAAATTCACTATGTAGTCTCAGGGTGGCTTTGAACTAACAGCCTCTCCTAACGCTGCCTCCCAAGTGCTGGGATTAAAGGAGGGCACCACCATGCCTGGCCATAACCCTTCATTCTGTGTAGGAATATGACATGCCATAGGCACTTGAGTCAGCCAGCAGGGAGGGGAGACATCATGGCTCCACAGTTGTCAGCCTGAGGAGTTCCCCTAGGCTTTTAAGAACCTCATCTCTGGATTCCTGGCTTGGACACTGAACAGCATTTCAGGCGGGGCCGGTAGAAGCAGAGGGAAAGATTTTATTAAAGTTATTTTCATGCAGGCTTAGGCATGAAGGTGAGGAGGAAGAATGAGCACATACCCAGAGCAGGGCTGTGAGCTGCACTCAGGAGTCCTGGGCTCACTGTATAGAGTTTAGAAATGCCTGCAATTCCCCTCACTGGCTCTCCAGAGGGCCCTTGCCTGGTTACTCTTTTTTTTTTTTTTTTTTTTTTATATTTTATTTATTCATTTTCAAGGAGAGAGAGAGAGAGAGAGAGAGAGAGAGAGAGAGAGAGAGAGAGAGAGAGCACCAGAGCCACACCTTGTGGGTCTGGCTTATGTGGGTCCTGGGGAATTGAACCCCGGGCCTTAGGCACTGGAGGTGAGTGCCTTAACCACTGAGCCATCTCTCCAGAGGGCCCTTGCCTGGTTACTCTTGATAGTTGGGATGAGAGGCTGTCACAATCTGATGGGATAAAGACCAGTAGCTACCAGGAGGGATTGAAGGACATGGTTTTTGCTGTCAACTGAGTTTTGGGTGAGATTTCTACAAAGTTGCAGGCTTACAGCTGGTTGGGGGGAGAAAGTCCTTACGCAGCTTTTCTCTACTGGTGTATGGCTTTGCCCAAACTTTAGTGGGGAGGGGACTTCTCCTTCCTCAACCCCCCCCCCAGAACCTCCCCATCTTTCTATCCTGCCTCACCTGAACACTTGGGGCTGTTTTCCATGTCTTTTCTAAGGGGCCAAAGACCATCTCAGGGACCAATACCTATTCCTGTCCTGTCCCTCGTCTGCCCTGTCCTGTACAAGAAGCTCCCAATGGAGTGGGGGGGGGAGAAGAGGAATAAGCAAGGGTGACAGCACCCTTCTGGAAGCCTCTAGAACAACAACCTGCCTGGAGGTGTGCTCTCTCATATGAGCATCCAAAGTACTATTGTCACAAGAGCCACAAACCCAGTGGTTTCAAGAACAGAAAAAAATCAGGCTCACTTCTAGAGTCTGGAGGACCCCAGAGTGGACAGTGTTGTTTCCTTCTGAGAATCAAAGAAGAGTTCTCCCATGGGGAGAATATCCAGAGACAGCTACACACAGAGGGGGAAAAACCTGGCTACCTCTCGTGCAGTTCATAACCCCCTTCCCCATGGACTGGTCCAGCATGCCCACCGAGGAGGGTCCCCAGTGGGTTGGGGACAGAGAGGAGTTAAATGGGGTACAATCACAAGATTTGCTCATTCAATGTATCTAATTATTGGCAATCAAGAGATTTTTTAAAAAGAGCCTGTAATAGACTTCTTTCATTGGCTTGTAGGTGACTATCTTTAATTAATTAATTCATTAATTAACCTGTGTTTTTTTTCACAGTCTTTCCTCTATGAGTCCAAGTTTCTGTCTTTGAAAGGAGAGCAGTTATATTGGATAAAGGCTCACCCGTGTGTGTGTGTGTGTGTGTGTGTGTGTGTGTGTGTGTGCGCGCGTGCGTGTGTGTGTGATGTAATTTTGAGAAATGAATGGGCTCTCACTGTAATGTCCAGGTTCTCTCTAAACTCCGGAGTTCAAATCATTCTTTCTTAGTCTCTGCCATAGCTGGGACTCAGATATGTGTCACCATGCCGAGCTTTGGGATTTAACATAGAAATTTTGGTGGCGGTGGGACATCAAATTCAACTCACAACAATGTGCGTGGGACACACCTCCATCTACTATCCTAGATACGTCCAACTCTGGTCAAGGGGGTAGACAGACCTTGGTCAACTTGTCGACCAGTGAACCATGTTATTACCTGGTGTAAATTCAACTATTAACATTAATACCCAGTGCTATTGTGGTTTTGCAGGAGTCTGTCCACTTGGCTGAGTGTTGTATTACAAGCAGACAGCCTGGAGGGTTTTTTTTGGGGGGGGATCAATAAATGACTGACAGATTAATCTTGATGTTCCAGTCATCAGATATTGGTTGCTAAATGGGTAATTTTGGGAACCCTTGTCACCATATGTCTGCAACACTCCACCATTGTCCACAGTATTAACGCTCTCTTTGGGGTCCTTCCTGAATCCAGAATAGCTATTGGTTGGTCACTTTCCACCCAGCAAGTTGGCTTTGGGTCGCCTTGATAAATTAATCTAATTAACTGAAGAAAGAATCTTAAAGGAAGGAGGGTTGAGAATAACTGGAGGAATTTAGCCACTGACTTTCTCATAGTTTTTTTGTTTGTTTTTTATTTTTTGTTTTTTTGAGGTAGGGTCTTGCTCTAGCCCAGGCTGACCTGGAATTCACTCTGTAGTCTCAGGGTGGCCTTGAACTCATGGTGATCCTCCTGCCTCTGCCTCCCAAGTGCTGGGATTAAAGGAGTGTGCCACCACGCCTGGATTATTACTATATTATTATATACTATATTATTATTATTATTATCATTATTATGTTTTTCTAGGTAGGGTCTCACTCTAGCCCAGGCTGACCTGGAATTCACTCTGTAGTCTCAGGGTGGCCTTGAACTCATGGTGATCCTCCTGCCTCTGCCTCCCGAGTGCTGGGATTCAAGGCGTGCGCCACCACGCCCGGCTGACTTTCTCATAGTTAAGCAAGAAGGAAGGCAAACAATATATTTCCTAACTTGTACCCAGGGGTGCGCCTCCCACAAACCCTAGTTATTATACAACCATTATCTTCGCCTTTAACTTAAAACACTGTTCATCGCACTTTCTCCTCACCAGAAAAGAACATCCTTTGACTTAATAATGATCAAACCACACATTTAGGTAGAAAGGCCGAAATTAGGGCTTCCCGTTCCTGTGCAAAGAGCAGGTCTGTCATGGGCTGTCTCACCTTTTTCGTAAGCCACAGGCCTTCCCTGAGGATGGGCAGCCTTGTGTCTGGGTCTCCCTAGGGTGGGCTGGTTCCAATACTGCAGCTCAGGGTGGAAATCCGTCCTCTTGCCTCAGGTCTCTCCCTCTCCTGTGCTTGCTCCCAAGGCGGAGGACTTTCCCAGGTTGGTTTTTAGTCTCTGTTACCCTCCATGAATTCTGCAGTCCTTTCCCGGGCATCGCACCACTAAGAATGTCCTAGAGAGGCTGAAGTGGCCTCTGTACGATGACATCCGCTGTGACACAGCGCTATCCAAACATGCTTGCTACGTAATTCATAGCAATGGAGAGTCAGAGACTCACTTTGTGAGAGTTTAGGAGTGAGACCCCACACAAGGTTGCCAAGCTCCTCTTTTGACCCGTCCCCAGTCAGAGCTTGCCATATGCCACTATTAAGTTTGCCTTGCTTCTTAATAGGTTCAAAAATGATATTGTTAATTCTTGTTTCGTAAACATATATGTACTTCTTCTGGTGCCTTTAATTATTTTAAACATGTATGTACTTTCTAATGCTTTTTTTTTTCCAAAATCCACACCCCAGTACCCTAACAGCAGTTAGGGTTATTTCTTCAGAGGGGGGATTGTGACAGTCAGGTGTGTGTAGGGACCACTCCTCCCCTTCCAGCCCCTCCCTTTCAATGGGAGGTGTCTAGTTAGAGCTACAACCTAGGTGCTAAAACTGATTGGTCAGATATGAACCAATCAGCTGTCCCTCTAACTCACCTGGGGAGGATTTAAAACTAGCTTCCCTAGAGGAAGTAGCTCTCTTCTTCCCACACATGGCAATGGAGTAGAAGGACTGCTGACCCAGGCCTCAGGGAGGTAAGGCCTGTACCCCTACCCCAGCTGATGGCTGGGGTAGGGGGGAAGGCTCCAGACCTTTTCTCTCATGAACCTCTCTTTCTCATAAAGGGAGCTTTCTATTATCTTTTCTTGGGCTGTTTATTTAAATAATAAAAGCTCTGTGAACTCTCTGAAACGTGTTTTCCCCACACTGGTGGCAGGAAAAACTCTGACTTCCCACATCCAATTTCCCTATCCAACTCCCCTTTTCCTAATCTACTAAATTAGAATAAATGTATAATTAAAATTTAATTCTGTCCCTGTGTACAATTCTTTGGCATTAGAGGACAAGAACTCGGAGTAGGAGGAGGGGGAAGGGAGGATTCCAAAACTCTCTCTCTCTCCCCGCGTTGCTTACTATTAATTAGCAGCAACCCGTATCAACTTCTTTTACTTTTTTGGGGTTTTGAGGTAGGGTCTTGCTCTAGCTCAGGTGGACCTGGAATTCACTACGTAGTCTCTCTGCCTTCCGAATGCTGAGATTAAAGGCCACGCCTGGTTTCCTTTGACTATTTTAATTGTCTTAACTCTCCCTGGGAAGCTTGGTGGCCCACAGTTGTGTTCAAGTAGCAAACTGCAGGAAGCGAAAATGCGGAGGAGGGAAATGACTGGCAGATTCTGAAATTCCCATGATTGGATAGCTTTGAGGGTCTGTTTTTGTGTTTATCTCGTAAAGAACATTTTTGAATGATTTTTTAAAACATGTCTTAAAATTTCTAGGAACCTGGCTATAATGTAAATAAGGAAAGACTTGATTTTCTGTACATTACCAAGAATCGATTCTCATTCCAGAACACCCTGTTACTGATAGTAGCAGAATTTACTGTGTTTGAGTTTAAAAGAAAAAAAAAAAGCAGGAAAAGGAAACATTGCTATGTTTTCGTCTGTCGCTGTCTGTTCTCCATTGTGAATGAAGGTGCAAGCTTGCTCACTCTTTTTTTTTTCTTTTTTTGGTTTTTCGAGGTAGGGTCTCGCTCTAGCCCAGGCTGACCTGGAATTCACTCTGTAGTCTCAGGGTGACCTTGAACTCATGGTGATCCTCCTGCCTCTGCCTCCAGAGTGCTGGGATTAAAAGCCTGTGCCACCAAGCTCGGCTCTTTTTTTTTTTTTCTTTAAACCATTTATTTGCTAATGGATACTTGGGTTGATTCTACATCTTGGTTATTCTGAACAGTACTGTTATAAAAATGGGAGTACTTGGGAGGGTCATTAGAGTCAACTTACAATGTGGCTGAGGAAACTCTTCAGTGTTTCCTCAGCTTTTGCTAAGTATGGGAACAATTATAGTAGAGTGGAAACTATGTATTATATGTACAAAACTTATAGTTCTGCTAAAATAATTTGATACCTGTGAACTCACAGTAGGAAAAAACCTAAATGGAGATAAGAAATGTAATGTTACTTTAAAATATTTTACTTTTGCTAAAGTTAAAAAAAAATGGGAGTAAGGACACGACATACTAATTTTATTTTCTTTGGATATATACCCAAAGGTTCGATTACGCTCACTCTTGCTCTGTCCTCGCGTTGTGCGCTCGAGTACTTCTCTGTTAAAATACATAGGATATGTCATATTCTATATGAAATAGAATATGCTCTATTATAAATTAATTTCTCTTGTAGTACAGTTAGTTCATCATAGTGACTTTTGCCCTTGAAAATCCATGTAGAGCTAGATTGCAAAATCAATCTATTCTATTTCAGTTCATTAAGGGAATATTATGAAGTATCTGTGATTTTAAAAGCCGGGCGTGGGAGTCTGCTGTGTGCATCTCAGATTTCTGACTCAGTTGAAGGGGATCGAACATTGCACACTGCATCGCTTGCCCGTTCGTAACTCCCCTGAAGGACATACTGTTAAGTTCATCAAGTAATCTGTCCCCCAGGACAGATCCTATAGTTCTAGTAAGTTCTCCACTGCCAAAGTCATGAACTTTTGGAGGGAAGTCTTTGGAGGAGGCCTCTAGATTTCCAAGGGTCTTTGGTGAGATTGTGTTGCTCCAGCAGGATGCATGGAAGCCCACAGAGCCCTGAACACTCCTGGTAAGACCTTCACCATGAGCTCCATGTTAAGTAAAGTGCTTGCCTAGCATTGTGGTTCAAATGGAAAATGTCTCCTATGGGATCAGGAGTTTGAAGACTTGACCCCCAGCCAACAGTGTTGTTTGGGAAGGTTGTGGAACCTTTAGGAGGTGGGGTCTCACTGGAGCAAGTGAGTCACTGGGGTTGAACCTTGAGGTTTTTATAGGCTGGCCCTGCTTCCTCTTTGCTGTTTCCTGACCGGATGCAGTGGGGCCACCCATCATCTGCCCCCTGGGGCCACTGTGGAGTGTATCCCCTGGAACTACCTCTTGCAAAGGTGAGGATCCAAATTCAATCCCCAGGACCCATGGACAAAAGCCAGATGCTGGGGACACACACTTGGAATCCCAGCACTGGGGAATATGTCCTTGATGATTTTAGCAATGTTTGTTCAGGGCAATTTTGAAGGCGGTTTTATTATGGATGCCTGTGTCTCACTGGTCAGCAAGTTCAGCTTACTTGGCAAGTTCCTCTTAATTAGTGAGGATTATATTTGGTCTCAAATAACAGAAAGCCTCTTTATCAAGGACTTAAAGAAATAGGAGCTACATACATCACTTTCCGTAGCAAGAAGCCTTGAGCTAAGCGGTGTAGGTTGGTATGTGGATCATTAATACACTCGGGGGAACAATCTTCAATGGGCCAGGGATGTTCTGACAGATAAAAACACGCTATTACCTTCGGGGCCTCTTGTGTTTCAAAGAATTTGGAAAGGCACAAGGTGGAAAACCATTTCTTCCTGTAGTTAGTGGGTTTTTAAAATTTTATTTAGAAAGAACAGTCAACCTAGAGGCTTCTTTTATCATCCTTCCCCCCAAATGCTAATGTGTCCTGTACCCCCTGCAGAGAAGGCTGGGGACCCCAGAGAGCCTTACAGTAGCTGATGACATACAAAGACTGTCCATCGTCTTTGCACAGTGAGTCAGGAGTCTGCCTCAACCTCCCTCTTCTTAGATCTTAACTCCAAACCGTTCAGATAATGCATTTTTGTACATAATCACAGTATTAGTATCTTAACTAGTTCTTAAACCAGCCATTATTATATGTTTATTTGAATAATCATTGGATGTTTTAAGGATTAAATCTGACATATTCCCCACTGGCTCATGTTTTGACAAATTTGCTCCTCAGCTGGTGTGGCTACTTTTGGAGGTTGAGAAATCTTTAAGGAGGTGAGACTTAGCCAGCAGGTGGGGGAGGGGACTCCGTGAGTTTAAATCCTTCCCCCATTCCAGGGTCCAGCTCCTCTTCGCCTCCACCACGTGTCCCTGCCATCATACCTCCCTCAGCTTGGTGAGCCAAATCTCTCTGAAACCTTGAGGCAAAATAAACCTTTCCTCCCTTCCACTGTTTCTTTCAGATATCTCAGTCACAGTGATATGAATTCTTATCAATATTGATGTCTCCCATTTGACTATAAGCTCCCAGAGAGCAGAAGTCTTGCTTGCTTTCTGACTTGTATTCTTGGAAGTCAGAACATACATTCATACATACATACATACATACATACATACATACATACATACATATATACATGCATGCATACATATATATATGCTGTAGTCTCTATAAATATTAAAATCTACATTTACACAGCATAAGGGTATTAGATCTGAGGGGAATATAATAACCACCCTTCAAACTCCAAGCGATTAAAGAAAATAAAGTCTGCCAGATTTCATTCCTGTTAACAGCACGTTAGAAAACCACAGCCAGCCACAAATAAGGCTCGTTTTTGTCTCCTCTTCAACAGTATTTACTTGTTTGCCTTATTCATATTGTTTACGAAAAAGTAAAATCTGGAAAGAAAATAAAGCCTGATAGGTAAAGGGTGAAGGTTTAAAAAAAACACCCCAAAATCTTACAGTGTTGATTTTTCTCCTCTAAATGTTAATGATCAGCGGTTCTATTAATCCCGGGCTGGTTCAAGTCCTTAGGAACTGTGCACTGAAGCTGGAAAAGCCTCTGCTTGTCTGTTCCATTTCCCTGGTTTTGTCAAAATCTCTGTGTGCTCCTGGGGATGCTCTGCGGTGTGGCCGGGAAGGAGGGAGCATGGGGGTCAGTCTCACCCTCCAGCTGAGGATTCCCAGGTCTGAGAAGCACACTGGACCCTCCATACCCCATCTCAGCTGGGCTGGTTTTGGAACAATCCTGCTGGACAGCCAGTGCCTGAAGCCAGGGCCCTTCCTTGCATTTATGTGCTTATCTGGGCAGGTTTCTAAGCAGAGGGGATGATACCCCCAAACTACTGTTTATGCTCCACACTCTGAATCAATGACTTAACATACTGCTTCTTCTTTTATTACGTTTTTTTTGCCCTTTGCATCACCTGAAGGCCCAGGCTGCTGTGTGATAAATAGGTTTTTAAATTAAATTAAATTTAATTTAATTTTTATTTATTTATTTTCAAGCAGAGAAATAGAGAGAGAGAGAGAGAGGGAGAGGGAGAGGGAGAGGGAGAGGGAGAGAGAGAGAGAGAGAGAGAGAGAGAGAGAGAGAGAGAGAGAGAGAGAGAATCAGGGACACCACCTTGTGGGTCTGGCATATGTGGGACCTGGGAATTGAACCCAGGGCCTTAGGCACTGGAGGCAAGTGCCTTAACCGCTGAGCCATCTCTCCAGCCCTGCTGTGTGATAAATAAATAAATAAAATAAAGAAGTGTATCTCTGGGATTTGATTGAGAGAATTCCTACCAATGTTCGTTTCACCCAACAGAAGAAACTTATTTCACTTGTTCATAGCCTTGAAAGACCACATTTGAAGGGAGAAAATTCAAATGAAAGAATGTTTGTATTTTCCGGCTGTACTTTACTAAAAGATGCACACAGTCAGTGTGATACCAACAATCTGATTTAGCGGTGTACCAAAATCACACACCACAAGAAAAAAATGGTGTTTGTTACAGGAATTCAACAACAGCTGAAAGGTAGGAAACTGGGTAACAGAAAAGGGCGTATTGAAAAAATGCCCCAAATACAGATGGTAAATTAAATCTCAAGATATGGTTAGTCTCCTAGTGAAGCAGGAAGTCAGATGATGTAATTTTAAAATGTTTGTCTTAAACCAGCAAGCAATGTGTTTAGGAAAAAGTTATAAGAGAAACATTCTTGTTACAGTGAGGATCAGAAAAAGATGCTAAGAGTGACCAGCTTTTATTGATATTATTAAGGATCTAGTAAAAAAAAAATGTAGGGCTGGAGAGATGGCTCAGCGGTGAAGGCACTTGCCTCCAGTGCCTAAGGCCCCCCGGGTTCAATTCCCCAGGACCCACATAAGCCAGATCCACAAGGTGGTGGCCCTGGTTCTCTCTCTCTCTCTCTCTCTCTCTCTCTCTCTCTCTCTCTGTAGCTCTCTGCTTGAAAATGAATAAATAAAATATTTAAAAAATTTAAAGGACATAGACAATAGCTATAACATTTAAAATAGTGATTTATAGACCCTATGATTGCCTCAGGAAAATCATTAGAACTCCAGCTAAAGTCTAGACTCATTAACGTGGCTGATTTCAATGTAACATTAAAAAATCAGTAGCTTTCTAATGAACCAACAACAATCCATTAGAAAAAAATGGGAAAATGATTGCATTTTAATTAACAACCCAAACTGTTAAATTATATACATATATACATCTATATAACTTTATGTAATATTTATAACTCACACCTATGACGTGAATAATGAATACATAGGTAACTTTTAAAGAAATCCGCAAGCTGTGTGAAGAAGCCTTGAGGACAGAGAAGACGCACCAGATTCTCATTGGGAAACAACCCTGATATGTTAACAACTTTCTCCCAAGGTCATTTCCTGATGTAATGTATCTAGTGTTTTTTTCAATGTAAAGCAGTTGGGCCATAATCAAAAGCCAGTCTCTGGGCCAGTAAGTTTTTTTAGTGAGAAGTCCAGTAGGATTTATCAATAGGAGTACTTTTTTTCTATAATTTTTAAAAATATTTTATTTATTCATTTTCAAGCAGAGATACAGAGAGAGAGAGAGAGAGAGAGGAGAGAGAGAGAAAGAGAGAGAGCGAGCACACCAGGGCCACCACCTTATGGGTCTGGCATATGTGGGTACTGGGGAATTGAACCTGGGGCCTTAGGCACTGGAGGCAGGTGCCTTAACCGCTGAGCCATCTCTCCAGCCCCTCTATAATTTTTAAAATTGGTTTTTCACTAGCATACAAAGAATGTGCCTCATTGTGCTATTTTCACACATTCATCTCATCCCCCTGCCTCCGTGCTCCCCATCCTCCCCTTTTGACTTTCTTGACATACATGTTCCAGAACCATCTCTTTTCCCCAACCCCTCCCCTTAGATCTCTTCCTCTTTTCTAATAATCTCAATATTACTTAAATAATAAAATATTTTATTAATATTAAATTTATTAAATAATAATTCTATTAGGAAGGATAAATTCATATCATATGAATTAAGGATAGATAATATGTTCTCCATCATATACAGAAATCAGAGGATAAATGTTGACTTAAAGGTTGAATAATGAGTGTATATATTATATATATATATATATATATATAGAGAGAGAGAGAGAGAGAGAGAGAGAGAGAGGAGTATATATAGATGGGAGGATGGAGGCGGGGTAGTTGGATATGATCAATTCATGCTATTCCACTGATACGTGTAACTAATCTGTTCATCAAAGTATCGTTTGAATAATTAAGAAGAGAGATTGCCCAAGAATGAATGCAATTCAATATAGGAAAAAGATCATTCAATCAATGATGTTTAAATGATCAACTAAATATCTATGGTGTCATAGGCAGCCACACGCCGCTAGGATAAATCTTCAAACCAGGCACAGTTTATGGGAGGAAACGATTTATTTAAGCTACAGATCCAGGGGAAGTCCCATAAAAGTGAAAGAGGCTGGTCCTCTTTCACAGGTCCTAGCAGAGAGAGAAACCCATCACCAACACCACACACACACATAGCAAACAGGCAGGAGCGGCCAAGGAGAGAATTTCTTCCCCTTTATATAGCCTTAGGGTGGGGGTCTTACAACCCTTCCCCAGACTTAATGGCTTCCTGAGTCTCTGGAATTTCCTTCCTGCATGGCCCACACAGGAAAGGATGTTTACTTCTAGCTTCTTTGAGCTTCTTTACATCCTGCCCCTTGCTGAGAGGCTGCCTTCCTGTAAATATCTTCAGAGACCCACCCAGGATTATCTGAAAGGTCAAGTTGACAACAAACTTAACCATCACATGTGGCATTTAAAAAGAGGTTATCCAGAGGCTGGAGCGATGGCTCAGCAGTTAAGACACTTGTCTGCAAAGCCTAACAACCAGGTACCCAGTACCCGAGTAAAGCCAGATGCACACAGTGTTGCATGCATTTGGAGACATTTACAGTGGCTGAAGGCCCGTTCTTTGTCTGTCTTCTATTTCTCTCTGCTTGCAAATAAATAAATAAAAATATATTTTTTTAAAAAAAGAGGTAATCCAAGTTAAATTATTGATGGATGGAAAAAAACCAAACACTTCTAACCAATAAAATAAATAAAATTAGTTGTCATTTGTTTACTTATGGGTTGAAGAAGGTCTTTCTAAGCATAATTCAAAGTGAAACAATTTTTTAAATGGTACATGGATGTAACTATATAAAATAACTAAATTTAAGGTAACCATTAAGGAGGAGATTTAAAATTTAACTAGATAGTACAAATATTCGTATCATATGACCATTAAGGTTACATACTTCATAGAGTTTCTGCAATGCAATGTTACTTAAAAATTAAGATTTAAAATTTGAATATAAGCTATATAATCCATGTAAGTGAAAAATGAAAGGATAATAAATTTATTAAATGTACTTACTAGCTAGAAATATAAGTATAATATATTTTTTAGATATTTTATTTATTCATTTTCAAGGGGAGAGAGAGAGAGAGAGAGAGAGAGAGAGAGAGAGAGAGAGAGAGAG
>PVHP010024947.1:0-25889 GCA_004024765.1 Zapus hudsonius
TCATACAATGAAAAGTTTGTTCAAACAAAACACAACTATTGATATAGGCAATGGCACGGGTGAATCTCAAATGCATTTTGCAAAGTGAAAGAAAGCTTAGTCAAAAGGCTACAAAAGAGATCCTGGGAAAGACAAAACAGAGAATTAAAACAAATTAGCCATTTCCAGAGGCTAGGGGAAAGGGGAGAATTTTCCTACCAACAGCAGAGAAATGCACTGGGGAAGGAGGTGATGCACTGTTCTCTGGTAGCACTACCAGACACTATGCATTTGCCACCGCGCCCAGCAATCTAGATAATTTTGAAAGTACACATTTCAGCTGTGCATGATGGTGCACATCTTTAATCCCAGCACTAGGGAGGCAGAGGTAGGAGGATCGCCTGCCGTGAGTTCAAGGCCACCCTGATACTAAATAGTGAATGAATTCCATGTCAGCCCAGGCTAGAGCAAGACCCTTGTGAAAAAAAATACACATTTCTATGTAACAATTATGAATTTTTATTGCTTCTACTTGTGATTTTTTGTGACTATAACGTTAAGTCTACTTGATGAAAATCTTAAATAATGGCAAAAATTGTAAGTGTATTAATGCTCAAAATTTAAAAAATCTAGCATTCTAACACTATCTCTTTTGACACCCGAAATAATACAGCCTGAGGAAGGTGAACACAGCCCAGGTTACAGAAGAGGAAATTGGGATTCTAAGAAGTTAAATAATGTGCTCAACACACACAAATCCCTATGCAGTAGAAGTTGGTTTCAGGTCTGCATGGCTCCAACATTCCTGAGTTTTTCGAGAGTCACTTTTACATGACAGAAACAACTAAAGAGAGGAAGGATTTATTTTCCTCACAGTTTCAGGGTTTGGTCCATGGTTGCTTAGGCACAGCATTGTGGTGGTGGATGAGTGTGTAACCAGGGAAGTTCCTCCTCCCATGGTGGGTGCCAGGTATGGCCTTCAAAGACCTTACCCACCAGTGACCTACTTTCTTCAACTAGACCTTGTCTATTAAGGTTTTTATGAGTTCCCAAAGTATACATGAGACATTTTTATATTCAAACCAAAATAGTAGTGCTCAAGAAACCCCACTACCCAGAACCTGTCAGCCTGGTCCATGACATGTATGTCCAGCTTTATAGTTGAAAGCCTTATGAAGCATGGTATGTTGACAATTCATCAACCAGGGTTCAGAATCAGACTCTATTCCCCACAGTCCTGTGTACTTGGACAAGTAATTTATCTTGCCTAAGCCTCGTTTCCCTTATCTAAAGTGGGGATGGTCACAATACCTACCTTATACATTTATAAGGAGGATTTGTCATGAATAACTTGGTAAAATGCCTGGTGCATACAAAGTGCCCATAAATGTAGCTATGGCTGCTACTGTCTTGTCAGGATATGCTTGTAAAACTTCATTTTGGAAGAGGATATCCAGGGCTTTTACTGGAAGCAGCTGAGATGATCAGATTCTAACCAGGAGAAATTCAAACACTACCCAGGGACAGAGGAGTGCAGACAGGATGCTGTAGGCACTCCATCTAGAAAAAATTAGCTACCTTACCTCACTTTCCCCACCTGTGAAATAGGAATAGCCACATAAGCTACTTCACATGACAGGGCTTGTACATTAGCAATAGCGTCTACTCAGAAGACCAGGCACTGAACCAAGATCTCGGTGCCCACAGAGCCCTCTTGGTACTCGCTGTGGGCATAGCTGACCCTGATGGGCATTAAGAACACTGCTGTGGGGGTGGGGAGGACAAGGCCTTGGGACTCACTCCAAGGCCACATGACCAAGGCCTTTTTTCTGGCTCTCATATCCTTAAGGGCATTTTCTATGATCCCTTCAGTCACCTTAACTTTCTGAAAACATTCAACTCGAGCATTTTCTAATTTCTCTAGGTCTCGTTATTTTCTTTTACTCTGCCGATCTCTGTCCAGGAATATTCAAGAATGCTCAGTTATGACCACAAAAGAATCAATAGACTTTGTATCATCCTGCCAGCATCCTACACAGGAAGTAGGAGAGATCAAAAACAGGCAGAGGAAGCAATTTCAGGGCTCTAATGATCTCTAGAGATAACTTGGCAAAGGAGCCTCTTCTAAATTTTGTGAGTGACTCTCCCCATAGGCAGGCAGAAAAACCACAGCAGGAGAAATATAGATACCATTAGGATGAGGGTAGAGAGTGGTGGGAGATTGAGGCTGACCACCAAAGAGGTGGCCCAGGTCTCCCTGAAGCTCATGGCGTGAACTCAATCACTCCTGAGTCTATGCAACAACTCCCTCTTGAATGAGTGCACAGATGAGCTGGGCTCTGTGAAAATACTGCTGATCTTCTGGCCCTGGGCAAGTGTGAGGAGTGAGGCTTCCAAGGATGCCAACATAGGCTGGGACTTGGTGCCAATGGCTTATCTTCAACATGGGCTCTCGTTCATCATGGGGCACTGACCAGGTAAGGCAGCATCCTCCACCCACTTCCCTCAACAGCCAGAGAGAGTTTTTAGCTATTGCCACTAGGTCTGGCTCAGGGACTCATGGTCAGTAAGCTGTGGGCACCAGTTTGACTTCCTTGTACCCCACAAAAATCTGCACCGAGATGAAATACCATCTCTTGGAAAACAAATTTTTTTAACAATTGATTGGCTTGCAGGGGGATGGATGCAGAGTCCCAGTAGAGCACTGAGGACATCCGGAGGAGGAAAGAGAAAAGTCAGGCGAGTCGCCCTGCAGAGCTGTGGGGAGGTGAGCAGCTGGTTCCTGAGACAGCACAATCCCCACTCGGTGGGTTTTCCTCTCTGTGCGCCCGCTCGCTGCTATTCTAGACTAGCTTCCTTCTGTCAGCCCTAGCCATCACTTTCACGCGGGAGCAATTGATTGGCTTTAATCTTAACGCTTAAAACCTGTCAGTGCTCTAGAATTAGAGTACAAAAGTCCACTAAGCCATCAATCCCCAGTATAATCAGCCCCATCATCTCTCCTTCCAACACACCCCTGCTGCCCATTACTTCATGCCCAGTCAGCCTCAGCCCAGCCAGGACCTTGACCTGGGACATCCCTCCATCTGAAATGCTCCCACATATTTGTCTGCTTAATTCTTTTTTATTCTTCAAGGCTCAACTCTCCTTGCCTCTGCTGGCAGGTCAGTTCCTCCTGTAATTATCCTCATTGGCCCCTGTAGATTTTCTTTGGCATTGTACTTACCAATATATCTGCTCAGGTGTAAGCTCTGTGAGCGCAGAGCCCTGAACTACTCAATGTCCCACACAGGGAAGCTGTCCAACTAATTTTTTTTCATATTTATTGTAAATAATTAGATACATTGCATGAGCAAGTCTTATGGTGGTATCCCCATTTCCCTCCTCCCGGTCCCCACTCTACGTGGGCTTGCTGCACCAGTCCATGGGATAGGGAGAGGGATTGTACCAGAGGTAGCCAGATTCTCTCTCTCTCTCTCTCTCTCTCTCTCTCTCTCTCTCTCTCTCTCTCTCTCTCTCTCTCTCTCTCTCTCTCTCTCTCTCCCACCATGACTCTTACAATCTTTCCATCAACTAATATTTTTGAGGGAATCGGTAAATAAAGTAGCAAACATTTTGGATTGCTCCACTTGGTTATGGTTGCACAGTTGGAACCTTAACTTGGGCCTATTTATACTCTACATAACTATATTTTTATTTGTAGTTTTATAACTTCTTTGAATGGTCAGCCCCTACTGCTGAAAACACCACATGTTTTGGTTGGGTTACAAGACACTGAGGAATCAAGCTGGAACAAAGCTGGAAGCCTCTTCCCTGCTGGCTAAAGGATCGGCTACTGGAAGAGAAAAATCATCCACAGTTTTACCCACAATGCATGCTACACAACTGACCAGGCAGGAAGAATGTGCTCACAGGTGTAACAGAGGCATGACTGTTATGGGGTCACTGCTCTCTGATTGGATTTGAAGTCTGCTCCATAGCAGGGAATTCATGCCTGGAACAGAAAACCTAGTCAAAAATCTATGGCCGGGAAGGTCATAGGCCCCAGGCTTGAAGCTACTAGTGTAGTTTGTTAAACAGATCTGTTGTTCCCATCAAATCATCCCCTAAATATTCATGTCTACACCCATCGACTAGTGCTGCTCTTACCTTTGGTCAGAGAGACTTCTTTTTGCAAATGGCATTGGCTATTACTTTGACTCACAAGTCATCAAAGTCCTGAGAAGAAATGGATATTGAGTGTCCAGTACTACATAAGAAACCTCTACCATGCCTTCCAAGGCTCAGGGGATCTCATGCAAGAGGGGCAGAAAGGATGTAAGAGCCAGAGGATGAGGAGAGCTTGGAATGCTAACTTCTGGATATGAAGTGGCCGTTGCACTCATGACCTCATAGCAGCTGTGGTTTCCTGCACATTAGGCCCATCAACATTTAGAAACGGATTATGAAGGAGGGGAAAGGCATCAAAATAGAAGAGGGACTCATCAAAAAGAAGGTGTCCAATAGAGGGGGAACAGAAATGGGAAGACAGAAGAAGGTATTGGGGATTATGATCAAAATATATTATGTACATGTATGAAAACTGTCAATAGAAAAGAAAAAATGGCTCTATAATGTTTATTCTTGCAACTCAACATTCTCCAAAAAGAGACAAATTACTTCTGTGCAGTTAGGAGAAAAGAACAGAATGAACCCAAGTCCCAAGGTTAACAGAGGAGAGCCGAAATCTTCCTGGAAAGCAGGCCAGAGACAAGAACAAGAGAACTTCACTTCCAACGATGTAACCTGATGCTCTTGAGGAGGGATCTACTCTGTTTAGTCCCTGTGAATGGTCAGGGCAGGCATGACAGAAGCCCAGATTCCCAGCCTGATCTCCACCATGAGGAAAAGGAGCCCTTTCCCCCAAGACCTTACACTCTCTCCCCTATATGACTCCTCCATTCCCTGGATAGGGGTACCTGCTGGAGTCTGTACATAGTACAATGTGAACAACTTGAAACCTTGTCCTGATGGGCAAGGGATCTGTTACATAAGTTATTCATTAAAGCAATAAGTAAACTTGGCAATTTCACGGAAGTTCTTCTGTATGAAAAGGAAATTTCTATGCTGGAAGTAATGTTAAGAAGACCTCCTCTCTTTCTTCTGGCCCTGGTCCACCTTGCTCTCCCTCTCTCCTGCTGTAACTTCAGGCAGCATGCAGCTCAAATCCTCAGGTCATTCATTCTCTCCTTCCATAAATGTTTAATGGACACCAGGCTTGCAACAGGCTGCATGCCAGAAGCCGAAGGAACAGATGGACAGGACAGTCTTTTCCCCAGCTGAACAGAGAATCGTGGTAGAGTACACTGCTTTGTGGTACTCTCTGGGATGCTGGAAGTAGCCTAGTAATTCACAAGATCACAAGTATCCAAAAAGCGGGAAGGTGTTGTTCTAAGGCCTCTCCCTCAGCTAGACTTCCCTCAAGGGTGATGAGTGTTCTATAGCAGTTCTGACCTCTCCCTGGGTTAAAACTCAGGATGAGGTCCTAGCCTGTATGCTTGAGCCAAGTGGATTCTTCCAGCCCCTCTAGGGATGTGGCTACTGGGTTATGTCCAGATGGTCAGGGCTGACTTCTCTTGCTCTTATGATGTGGCTAGCTGGCTCTGGGACCAATTGACCCTGGGCTACACTGACCAACAAAGATGGAACCGAGCACCCAGGCAGAGTAGTCAATGTCCTCTAGTGATTGGGGCTCGAATCTTCTCAGCTGAAAAGCACCTTCCTCACAGCAGACCCTGGGGCTGGAGGCTTGTGGGAGAAAAGGAATAAATTACCATAAGGTCCATGGCAGGTGCTTTGGTGCTGTTTCCTAAAAGGTGGGGGGGGGGGAATCCAAGCTGTCACCAAACAGAGATGGGCCACCTGATTTTCACAAAGTAAATCAGCCTGTCATTTGTCAATGTTCACATGCCTGAAGACAGACAGAATCGCCGGCATGCTGAAGGGAAGGGACACACTACCCAGGTCCTGTCTTTGAGGGTAGTGGCTCCCCACCCCTGCCCACACCCCCGCTCAACCCCTGGAATTTTTATTCTAGTTCTTCCTTAATGGATATGTTTCCTGGAGGCCATTGTACCCAGAAGGTATTGAGACAGGCAGACCTTGGGGAAGTTCTTATGCACATTCCAGGTAACTAGATCACCCTCCTGAGTAATGAAAATGGAACTCAACAACCTCAGGAAAAGAAGCCCTGGGGAGAAAAAGGAGGAGTAGATCGGAGCTGCTGAGCTAGGGGTCCCCGAGGAAGGATCAACCACCTGTAACAAGCCCCCAGCCAGCCTCTCACACCCACCATCGTTCAGTTCTCTGCAGAGGTAATGGAGGAAGACAGCAAGGTCCATCCGTACCTTGATTATGGCTTAAGCCTTTGTCCAGGAAGAGAGATTCTGGACTTAAAATCAAATCTCTTGCCAAAATATCTAGAAATAACACTTCTCGATCTTTCAAAATGCCCCAAGGTGTAAAAATGTAAAAACCTACTTTCCAAAGTAGCCTAAACAAACTCCAAACCTGGAAGTTTATTATGGGATTCAAAAAAAGTTAAAGTGGAGTCCGGGAGATGGTTCAGTAGGAAAAGTGCTTGCTATGCAAGGGTGAAGACCTGAGTTTGGATCCCCAGAACCCACGCAAAACTGAGGTGTAGCAGCACACACCTGTCACTCCAGCACTGGGGAGAGGAAGACAGGGCATTCTGGGGCTTGCTGATCAGCTTCTCTAGCCAATAGGTGAGCTCCACGTTCAGGTTGAGACCGTCTCAAAAAAGAAAGTGAAAAGTGAATGAGAAATATACCTGGCATTGTCCTCTGGCTTCCACATGCACACACACATGAAGGTGAAAATGGTGCCTTTCAAATTCTTTCCTTCCTCCATGTGACCTTAGCAGACTTAGCCTAGCACGTTTGTAGAGGGAGGAGCCTCTGCTCTGCAGAAAGGAGTTGTGCAGAACTCCTCATCAGTGCTTTGGGTGCATGTGAAAGGCTGCTGTGTGGAAAAGGCAGGCAGGGCTTGGAACTAAAGACCTGAAGGGTGAGATGCTCTAGATAAGAAAATATAGGGGGCTAGAGAGATTGCTCAGCGGTTAAGGCACTTGCCTCCAGTGCCTAAGGCCCCAGGTTCAATTCCCCAGGACCCACGTAAACCAGACTCACAAGGTGGTGGCCCTGGTGCGTTCTCTCTCTCTCTCTCTCTCTCTCTCTCTCTCTCTCTCTCTCTCTCTCTCTCTCTCCTTGAAAATGAATAAATAAAATATTTAAAAAAGAAAAAAACTCATTAAAAAAAAAGAAAAGAAAATATAGGGTAAATGTTGGAGCATTTGACCGTGGACCGTCTGTGGACAGGCGTTCCATTTGTCTCTCTATTAATGGCACAGACATTCTTAACATACAGGGTGCAATTTGAGGGGCAGTGCTAGGTTTCCATGTACCTCTAAGCATCTCCCCAGCTTGTCTTCCATGGCTTATGTTCCCTTGATCTAGTTTAGATCATGTCTTATGATTCCAAGAAGCTGGTGTATTCGTTCCCTAGGAATGCTATAACAAGTTAGCACAAATTGAGTGGGTTAAGTAAACACACGTTGATTTTCCATTTTCTGTAAAGTAAGGTCTGCCAAGGATCTTACTGGATTAAAACTCTTTCAACGGGCTCCAGATAAGAATTCTTGCCTTTTCCAGCTTCTAGAAGCTGCCTCTCCATTCCTCGCCAGTGGCTCCTCCCTCCGCCTTCAAATGCATAGATGTCAATATGAGTCTGTCTCACTTAGCATCCCTCTGATCTCTTTCCCATCTCCCTCTTCTCTTAAAGGACCCTCGTGACCAAGTCTGCCCAGATGAGGTCTCTATTTTAAGGCTGGCATCCTTAGCTCCATCTGCAGCCTTATCTTCAGGGCCTTATCTCCAGGGATTAGAACATGTACATCTTTGGGAGACCACTGTTTGATCTTAGCATGCAGATTTGTTCCCTGGGACAGATAATCATGAATTGTATAATTAAATAACTTCTACCCACCAGAATGCATAATGCATGACATTAAGCTCGTAAAACTTAGGCCAGGTACGTTTTGATGAAAAGAAGGAATTGAAAGTGGATCTCATTGGGGACATAAGGGGTTGGAAGTTCAAACGGGGAGCCGATGCTCAGTGTGAAAACATGAGAAAGAAACAAAGTGTCAGACCACAAACTCACTTGTCCTGTTCTATAGCTCATTTATCAAGGTGAGATATTTTAACAGCGTGTTCTCAAGTCCCTTGGTGCTTATGTAGCTGCTGACTTTCCCTCTCGATCATGGCTTCTTTTTGTTTCCTAACCTCTGGGCAGATAGAAAAAATAAAAGATGTGCTTTGTACCAGAGTAACTTTCGCACCCAGTATCTGATGGCAGGCCATCACTACTGATGGGCACTGGCAAGGGTTCTCAGTGTGTAGGATCTTAGAAATGGGATCCAGAAATCTGAATTTTTAAACTGAATCGTGATCAATTTTATTTCAAAATGCGCAGCCTCCCCTGGCTCTAAGTCACTCCTATAAGCAACATCTCTGTAGCAGTTACCTTCCCATTACTGGGACAAAACACACAACCAGAAGCAAAGAATGTAAAGAATGGAAGAAAAGAATGTATTTCTGACTGAAGGTTTCAAGGGGGTAGGGCTACTCATGGCCAGGAAGGCATGGCAAGAGCAGGAAGCCAGGCAGCCCATCTCCTCACATCAGCAGGGAGGAAGAGAGAAAGTTGGCAACGAGCACCCAGTGGGTCTGAACTAACAAGCCTCAAGGCCCACCCTCATGACCCACTTCCTCCAAGGCTTCGCCTCCCAAAAGGCTCTACCAGCTAGGGATCAAATATGAGGCTTAATCACAAACACATGAAGACATGGGGGCATTTTACATTCAAATCACCACGCAGCCTATAATAAACATTCTATGCCTATTGGCAATCCTAGATACATAGTGTTTCCAATAGCATAAATTCTGTTTTCCTGCCTGAAAAGAGAAAAAAAATGATATTCCAGTGTACATCTATAGCTACAATTCTCTGTTATATCTTAGATATTAACCAACAAGATGAAACTGATAGATGTGTAATCCATTAGAAGGGCTGATTCATCAAAGTACTCTTCATAATTTAATAAACTGACACATGAGCTATTTCTTAAAATTGAAGAACAGTATTGGTCTCTGAAAGTTAATTGCATCTATAAATAAATACAATGCAAATGGAAAATTATGTGGCTTCTACCAAATTGCTCATCACAAACAATTTACCTGGAGAATGGCAAATGTACTTCTCAGAATTTAAAATTTTTAAAAACTTAAAAACAGGGCTGGAGAGATGGCACTTGCCTCCAGTGCCTAAGGCCCCGGGTTCAATTCCCCAGTACCCACATAAGCCAGACCCACAAGGTGGTGGCCCTGGTGCGCTCTCTCTCTCTCTCTCTCTCTCTCTCTCTCTCTCTCTCTCTCTCTCTCTCTCTCATCTATCTCTATGCTTGAAAATGAATAAATAAAATATTTTTTAAAAACTTAGAAACAGTTTCTTAAAGGGAAATGAATGATAAAAGTCTTAGAACAAATTTAAGATCATATTAATGCTTGTCATGAGCAATTGAAATAAATAATTAAATGTTAATAGAAATCTAAATTATTGCCCACAACAAAAATGAACAAATTTCAATTTTAAGATGTGAATATTTTCATATACGTCAATCCTTTATATTTCTTACTTTTGATTTTATAATGTTAGTTTTGTAACTTTTAATCAACTCATTGGGTGATTTCCTTCCAGCAAACAAATATGTTGTCTTGGTAGCTTTTAATCACCTAAGTACTATTAAATAAATGCATTATGTAAAAATAAGAATGAGCCAAAGGAAGGATAGTACCGCTTACAACACAAACTTCCAGACACAAAACGGCCTTGATATTCATGATTTCAAAGTGCCTGATAATACCTACGCATAACGGGAGGAAAAGATGATGACACCCAAACAAAACAGAGACTAATTGAGAGGGGGAAGAAATATGGGGGAGGGCAGGAAGGAGGAGGGAATCATAATGGTGTATGGTCTATAATTATGGACGTTATCGATAAAAAATTTAAAAATATATAAATAACATAAAAAATAAGAATGACATTACTGCTCAAGGAAAAGTCCCCATTGAGCATGTCCCTAATTAATCAAACCCAAGGTAAGTGTTGGTACCAGTTTGTAGTATCTTCTTCCGGACCCTGCTCTGTATTTACATGCACATACCCACGTGTTGTGGAGCACTTTTCTCCCAGCATAACGCCATTACCACCTTAATCAGAGCAGCTGTGCTGACCCACAGGTGATCCTCCACAAGATCAGGCCTCTTGAGGTTTCCTCCTAGGAAGAGGTGATAACAGGAATTTGGGGTTCATTGTACGCCAATGCACCACTAGTTTGGGGTGTTCCCGGTTTCTTATCCTATGAATTCAAAGAATGAAATCCACGGACCAGAGGATAAGGTTCAGAAGGATTTTATCATAGCTTAAAGTTTTAGGAAGAAGAAGGAGAGCCTAAGCCTAAAACCTAAGAGAAGGAATCAAGGAAGAGTCTTGCTCAGGGAGGCAAGAGAGGGGTTGAGAAGCCCCATGAGAGAAGGAGGCAGAGCTCTTGCCCAGAGAGGCAAGAGGGGGTTCAGAAGCCCACCTCAAGAATCAGATGGGGTGTGGCTATGTGAGGAAGACCAGGTCAGCAGGTTCCTATGGACAAAAACCAGATTTTACAGCTTTGCCAGTTATCTTGGTAAGGATCACAGTTTCTGCCCTCTAGGAAAGGTGAAAGCCTAATCTAGAAATATTTCCTGGAGAATGTGACATCCAGGTTTCTGCAGGCTTAGTGACATGTCCTACGTTTAGTCAAGGAATGAAAAACCATTCACTTTGGGGATTCTGGTACCCTGACTGCCTAGCCAATTTCTGTCTCCTATTAGAGGAATCAGAAAGCACCATCAGACCTTCACCTCAGATTCCAGCCTTTCTCTCCACATCCCTCCCCTAGCCACATGTAATTCTGCCCCAACTCTATGTGGTCTCACAGAGGGTGGATGTTTACTAAATCAGGAGCTCCTTCTGTTTGGCTACAGGGAAGTTGTCATCCATACTTTTTAATGATGCAGCTGTTTAGAGTTACCCATGCACCTGTAACCCCTCACCCATTTTCCTTTTAGTAACCCCAATAAACTCATTGGTTCACTGAGCTAGACTTGGGTGGAATCATTTCTTTGGTCTTTAGTTAGTGCCCTATCTGAGATGAAAAGATATTTGTTTGTGACTTCCCAAGAAAACTTAACAGAACACCATGAAACATTCAGCATGGTTATGAGTGTTTTTTGCAGAGATAGCATCATACTGTACCCTATGATAGGGGTAACTAAATACCAAATATAGTTGTAAATATTGCTATGTATTGTCTAGTGTAACCCCCATAGCAAGCTCTTAAAATGTGTTCTAGTATCAACATCTCAGATATGGAAACTGAAGCACAGAAAGAAATGAAAAAAAAAAAAGTTTCCAGGCAAGGGATGTGGCTCAGTTGTAGGGCACTTCTCTAGTATGTACAAGGCCCTGAGTTTGAATCCTAACACAAAACAGGCAGTCAGAGAGACAAAAGGAGAGAGGGAGAGAGAGAGAGAGAGAGAGAGAGAGAGAGAGAAGAAATAAAACATGCTTCCACCGTCACATGGCATATAGTTAACACAGAGTTAAAAGCTATGAGCCCCAAATAATTTAAATTACCCTTAAACTACCCTGGGATGGGAAGTCATTGACTCTAATAGCAGGAACCTTCAGATCACATTAGTGGTTTCCAAATGTAATTCGATGAATTCACAATTAGCCTTTGTTTTGATAGGTAAAAGAGAAGGTTAGTAAATATTTAAATTCCAGTCATCATAAAGGTCACAGAAGCCTCTAATTGTTTTTGCATCTTGACGGTGTACATTTTTAAGTTCTTAGTCGGTTATGAAAGCCAAGGACTTTGACTTGTAACCTTGAGATTGCCAGTGCTTGTTAAAAATAAAAATGCGCATTAGTCAGAAATGTATTGTAACCGCCACCACCCCTGACCTCATGGAGATTCGCCCCTGACTCTCGTTTCCATGATCCAGCTCCAGCCCTCTCCACAAGTGCAGGTCCACTTTAGGAACTACGGGCATTCCCTTTAAAATGGTACTTCAAATGTCCAACAAACTTGTCTGACATGTTAAATCTAAGTCATAATGTGGATTGTTCATTTTCTCCAATGTAGCAGAGCTGTTTTCACACATACAACATGACTCTGAAGATAAAATTCTCCCCCACTATACAACAGAGCAACCATACGTACCCCACTGGTTTTACCTGCTCTCGGATACTCCATGGGATAACTCCTACCACACTGGCCATTTGAAATGCTAACACTTGGCCATTTCTGTGGTGCTGCAAGCACAGCATGCTCCCATCATTCCTCTTTCCAGAGCTATGCAGGTTTCTCCAGAGCAGTAATTCTCAAGTATGGAGCCTGGACCAGAGTCACTGCTGTCAGCCAGGACTGCTTAGAAATGAAGACTTTCATGTCCAACCCAGACTTCTGCAATCAGAAAGCCTGAATGGTCTGGAAATCTTGGCTTTTATAAACCCTGTAGATGATTCTATGCGCACTCAACATTGAGTGTACTGGAATCATAGTGGTGCAACTACTTACAATTCTATTTTGCATGCCACACATGAAACTGCTCCACAGTATCAAGTTAGGCTGAAACAACAGGTGTATTTAAATTGTAATCTTGCTTTTTATTAAAATCTTCCCAGATCTCAAGATGGGAAATTAAGAAGGTGATAGTTCACATGTAAAAGGAGAGAAAGGGGACTGGTTGGGGGAATGGGATGGGTAGGTCAGTGGAGGAGGGGAATACTGAGACCAAAGTCTAATAACACATACATATGAAGTTGCCAGTATGAAACCCACTGCTTTGTATGCTATCTTCAAAAAACTGATACAAACAAAATATCTTCCCAGTTAGAAATCCACTCAGTTGGTCTAGAAAAATTCAGGCTGGTTTCAAACCTCGAATATGTGATCTGATAAAGCCTGGGATTTAATGAAAAAAAATCTGAACCTAAAATTTATCTTCAAAGATCAATATAGTGCTAAAGAGATGAGAGATAAAGGTGTGAGAAATTGTAGTCCAAGAATGTCTTCTGGTACATGGAGACACTAAGCCCGCAGAGATGAACCATATTCCCAATCTCATGCTCAGTGGCAGAGTGATGGTGAGAACCTCAGGCCCTGGCCCCGATCCAATATATTCAACATATCAATCAATATTATGCTTTAATCAAAGAAAGCTCTTAAAAAGGTATTACCATAAACTTAGGAAATCTTAGATTAGTGTGAAAATGATTTTGAAAGAAAAAAGAGAAGAGCTGGGTGTTTATTCCGAAAGAATATTGCCTAAACCAAATGATTTTGATGTAAAGAAAATGCTATCTGAAAAGGTGTCGTGAACTCCCTCAATGATGTGCTCATTGTCTTATCGTTTACTTGACAGCTTTCATTGCAAAGCAAACTAATTGCACTGATATTCACTATTATAACATGAAAGAGAGATCACGGTTAATCATATAAACTGGGCCCAAAGATAAGCTTCATGTATTTTCTCTCACTGTGGAATAAAATAAAAAGACATGAACATAAAAAGAGGGTTCTTAGGGACTAAGAAAGTGGCCAATGTCAGGGGAATAAACAGAGTTAATGGGTAGGATCAATATGATCAAATTACCTTGTATAATGTGTGAAAATGCCACAATGAAGACCAATATTTTTTGTACATACACTTAAACAATTTAACTGAACCTGCATTCCTGCTACAATAGGTCTCTTCACATCCTGTACATTCTGTGTGCTCCCTATATTAGAAAACTGTGTTCCACCAGTTATGATAATATTCATTCATGTTTCCATGTTGCCCCATAATTCTCAC
Organism: Zapus hudsonius; assembly: GCA_004024765.1. Lineage (NCBI taxonomy): Eukaryota > Metazoa > Chordata > Mammalia > Rodentia > Dipodidae > Zapus > Zapus hudsonius. The sequence goes on from PVHP010024947.1 coordinate 13,998, forward strand.
AATTAATTTATAAGCTGTTTAATAGCTTAGAAAAATGCAAATTCATTTAGCTATGTTTGGGAAACTATAAATTGTCTAAGATATTCTATATTATAAAAATGCTGGAATGAACTTCTTTTTACACAAAATTTTCTTTTTTTTAAAACTATTTTCTTTCACTAAATTCCAAGGGAAAGGCTGTTGAGTTATTGAGTGTGTGTCTATAATTCTTGATCAGAAATACAGAACTTCGCCCTTCCTGCAGAATTCTCACTAAGACTCCAACAAAAGTATCAAACCACATATTCATTTAAGGGTTTGTTTTCACTACTTTTATTTATTTGTGAAACAGAGAGAGAGAGAGAGTATGTTACACCATGGCCTCCTGCTGCAGCAAACGATCTACAGATGCATGCATACACGCATATGACTTTACAGACTGGGAAATTGAACCCAGGCTGGCAGGCATTGCAAGCTAGCACCTTAAACTACTGAGCCATCTCCCAGGACCCAGAAGAGGGGTTTTAAAAGGCCAAAATTAAATCAAGTATAAAAACAAAAAAGAAAGAAAGAAAGAAAGAAAGAAAGAAAGAAAGAAAGAAAGAAAGAAAGAAAGAAAGAAAGAAAGAAAGAAAACAAAAGATTTACTAGACATGGCTCCATCCTATAATGGCAGCACTCAAGAGGCTGAAGAAGGAAGATCACAAGTTCAAGGCCTGCCTAGGCTTCTGAAAGGGCTCAAAAACAATTTTTAAGAGAAGAAACTAAGAACACACTTCAGATAAGGAAGTTTATGCACTTGAATTTGACCCAAAACTTTATCCTGAATTCATATTCTCAATAATTTGCCTTTAGTGGGAATAACCTGTTTAGGTAACTTGAGAAAACATAAATATTAGTTATATGTATGTGTGTATATGTATGTATGTGTGTATAAGTATGTATGCATGCATGTATGCATGTATGTATGTATTGTCCCTGACTTTAAAAACATGAAAAAATTTAAGTGATTGATTTTGGAAAACTGTCATTTTCCAAATTTACCACCTATAAAATGAGAGTAAACATGCTTATCTGTTTTGGTGAAGGAAGGTAAATAAATTGATGTTTATTGGTTTCCTATTGCTGTGAACAAATGCCTGACAAGAAGCAACTGAAGAAAGAACAGGTTTATTTCATCCTGCAGGTCAAGGTTAGAGTCCATCATGACAGGGGAGCATGAGGCAGCTGGTCACACAAAGAGGAAGGCAAGAGCAACGAATGATGTTTCTCCACTATCTTTCTCCTCCTCTTGCAGCCCGGGACCCCAGCCCATGGCATAATGCTTGTCAGGTCAGGCCTGGGTGGACCCAAAAGTTTGCAAATGGCCAGGCCAGCTGGCTGTGTGTCAGGGAGGACGCACCACATGACATGTCATGGCAGAGTATGGACCAAGGTACGGCTACTCTCTCTGCTACTCCCCAAACTGTTTTGTAATTAGTAATGTCACCTCTTTGGCCCTCCCTTGCTAAGGACCTGGGACCTCCCAGGTAGGGAGGGTTCTCTCACATCTATTAACATGATCTAGAAAATCCCTTACAAACATCTTCATAGACTTGTTTACATGGTGAGTCTCGATCCTGTCAAGTTGACAACCAGAGATTAGCCATCACAAGATGGAATTGGTGAGTAAATGCTGTCACTTTAAAGGGATCCTGATCATGGCTAAGAACTGCTCCAGGCCTGGTGGTATCACATCTTGGCCATCTGGCATTCAGAAGGCTGAGGCAGGAAGACTGCAAGTTCAAGACCAGCCTGAGCCACATTGTGAGACCTGTCTCAAATATAAATATATAACAAAAAGAAAATGAAATGTTCAATTATAACAGGAAACCACGAAGTTACCATCAGTGACAAGATGGAAATCAGAATCAAGGGTCGACCCTGTCCATTCAAAAAACCTGTATGACAGTTGTCTGGGTTAAAGGCCTCAGGAGAATGGTAGACCCCAACAGAGAGGTATAAATTAAAATTTATTCACATCAGGAAGCCATTTACAAACCTATTATTTATAAAAGAAATGTATCTGCCAAGATTCCAGAGTGAGCTGGCCAGCACTGGAATTCCCCACAGGTTCAAACCACTCACAGATGCCAAATTATAATTAGGAAGAAAGCAGGAATGAGACCCAGGAGCTGGTTCCAAAACTCTGATATTCGAAAGCTTCAGGCTCGGCATCATCCAACACCGACGCTGAGCTGTAGCAGTGTCCTTGGCTGAGGGCCCCTCTGGATGGAATGATCAGGTCAACCTTGGGCCTTGGAAAAGAAGGTCTTTGCTCCCAGGCTGTTCCTCTTCCATCTAACGGATATTTTTCCTCCATATATGTTAGTATTGCAAATCAAGTTCCCCTCAGGATTTATTGGTCTGGGATCCATTCCATCACATCAGAAATGACTTTGCTCTACCTGGTATGTGCTGATTGATGGTCACACTCAGGTTAATGAGCTAGCAAATTAACAGGTTACCCCACTCTTTATTCCACTTCACAACTATGATACAAGAAGTAACAACCCCCAAAGTGTTGTCAGTCCATGCCTCGTCAAACTCAGTATTTCTCTATTACTAGCGTGTGCATAGATTCTTCTAAAAATGGCTAAATATTTTACTCTCTTTATTAAGATAAACTGGACTCCTGCAATCTTGGCAAAGCTGTCAATTTACTTGGCAAATCTTTTCTTTCAGGGTTATAAAAACTATAGGTCCACTCACTCTTGTTACATTTGGAAAGACCCCAAACTTAATGGATTCAAACTAATGAACTTAGTGTGTTGAAAAATAAACAAGCATGACAATGTAAAAAATAGATGTCATCCTTCTGCTTTCCCACAAAAGTGCTATTCCATTGTCATTCCATTAAATTGTGGTATACCCAAGGTCTCAGCTTTTCATTTTTACTTTTCAGCACCTTAGTGTTTTGATGGGTGATGGGAGGTGCTTTTTTGTTTGGTTTGATTTTCTTAGTTATTTTAGGAATTTTTTTTTTGAGACAACATAGCTCTGGCTAGTCTGGAACTCATTACATAGACTAACTGACCTCAAACTTGTGGCAATCTGCCTGCCTCGGCTTCCTGGAGATGCGATTACCTTCCTTTTCTAACTAAAACATCGCCACACACAAGTACTGCACCCCAGATGATTTCAGGTTTTTTGTTCTTTCAAAATCATCTTGCCATTTGCAACAATGACTCTGAAGGGCATTATCCTAAATGAAATAAACCAGATTTGGAAACACAAAACCTGGTGTGACTTGTTATTTGAACTATAAGAAAGTTGAATTCAAGGACACAAAGCATAGAATACTGACTCCCAAGGACTAAGGGTAAGAGAATTAGGAAGAAGTTGGTACTAATTGTCAGGTATAAGATGACAAGCTCTGCATATCTAATGTACACTATGGCACTATTGTTAATGTTACCCTAATGTATACTTAACTTGCCAAGAGAGTGAATCTTAAATGTTCTCACCACTACAAGGCATTATAGAGGTGAAGGATGTGTTAATTAACTTGATGAAATAATTGCATAATATATATGTAAGTCAAATTGTCCTACTGTATGTGTTAATATGGACAAATTTTATTTGTTAATTATACCTCAATACAAATTAAAATTGCATTATGAATGGAATCTAAGGTTTGTCTTCAGAAAGCAGATTATTGACTGCAGAGGCTGACAAGAGAAGAGACTGGAGAGAGTATGGAATTTCTTTTTGAGGTGTGGTAGTTTGAATAATGTCCCCCAAAAGAATTAAAGGTTTATTAAAATTATTGTCTCCAGGCTTCTGGCTGGAGGAAGTGTCACTTTGGCCTAGTATCCTGGGGACTGACCCTTTCTAATTTGGATGCAAAATACTAGGGATAGATATGCAAAAGAAGAGCTGGAACCCCAGTCTGGAGTTCTGCATTTTGTGAATTACAGTGTGACTCTGTGTGCTTGCTTGCTGGTGGTGGTGGTGGGTTCTCTCGCTCTCTGCTTGCTTCTGTGAAAGTGGGGCCAACCTTTTTCCTTAATTTCCGCTGGATCTGTTCAATAAATACTTTTCCTCCCCATAATCGTGTCTGGTGTTAGAGATTCATCCCAGTGGCATGTGACTGACTACAACATGAGGTAATGAAAAGATTCTGGAATTAGGTAGTAGTGGTGGTTCACAATGCAATGAATAGGTACTAAAGCAAACTGTAGTTAAAATTCAGTTTTAAAGGGCTGTTTCTGTGCTGTCTCAAGTATATCTCAATAGAAAAAATTAATTTAGACCAACTTGGATCTTTTAAGATGTTTGGGCTCCATTCACCATCCATGGACAAAAATTAAAAGCATAAAGAAAAGGAATTATTGAAACAATATTGATTTGAAAGCTCCTGGGTCTTGAATGAAGTGGAAACAAGCACAATGGAGGGAGAATAAGCCCCTCCTCATCTCCACTGAGGATCTAGTGAATGTCAGCCATTGGGCTGCCTGACATGTTAGCAAATCATGAGAAAAAAACCATCATCTGTGCTCCAGGGGATAAAGTTAGCAACATTTAATATTCTATTAAGACTCTGGTCGCTAAGTTTATGATAAGAACAGAAGGGAGCCACGAGGTTGAACCATCCCCTCCCCCCATAACTACTGACAGGTATCCATCCTTCTAGAACTCACTCCTGCAAAATGCATCCCATTCCAGTGCACACAGAAGGGCAGACACAAGCAAGAAGTGGATGTGACATTTCTGAGAACGTTGTCTGTTAACAATCTCTATGAAAGGAATCACCTCTCCTCCACTCAACTGCATAAAGATCTCAGAAAGACACTGGCAGTTATAAGATGTGACAACATAATACTGAAGTTAAAATAGCATATTGCTCCATTTCTGTTCTTAAAAACATAACACCACACACTGGGCACACACTGGGTAAATTACAACCTCCTTGATGGTAGAGTCCTAAGTCAGCAGAAAGCATCACATGGTGAGAGAGGGCACGAGAAAGATAGTCCAACTGGCTTTCATATAAAATCTATTCACAAGAGTACGTGTCAACTAACCTATTAACTCATTCATTACACTAATGGTTTGATCCATTTATGAGAGCAAAGGTCTAATTACCTCTTAAAGGTTCCACCTCATCCACCTGCTTAATGTTGCATAATGAGGATTCCATTTCAACCTGAATTTCACAGGAGAAAAACTATATACAAATTATAGCAAACCGGTGGGATTTCTGACAGACAACCATAAATTCATTGACTTTCTGAACCTTTAGAGGAAACTGACTGACTGCATGCAAGAGAAACATGCTGAGGGTGTCTTCCTCCCCTCCAGAGGGGACATAGGATAAATGGCTACGCATACAGAAATAAAACTGTGCAGGCACTACAGGAGTGGGGGAGCCTCTAGGGGTCATTTTATTGAATGTAGAACAGACCTTCACATGTGTTCGCCTGAATACCCTTAGGGACCTGTAAACAAAGAGTCTCTGATTCTAGAGGCTGTGTAAGTAGCCTGTACACCTAACTGCACTGCAGACCCATCCATCGCTCATGCATTCATAGTCATCATGGAGCAATCTCCACTACTCAGAATGAACCAGGTTGAAGTCAGCTCTTGAGATCCTTCTGGAAACCAAACAATGAAAAATAAAATACAAGGCTGCCTCTTCCTGTCCCTACATTTCCCTAACCAATTTTGTACACAGCAGTTCTGCCTAAATATAGATACCTTAAATTTGAAGTATTTTAGTTATCATTATTATGGTCAAAATAACATTTACTTTATTCCATTTTTAATCCAATTTGTCTAAGTACAATTTGGTGGGAGTGTTGTTAGTCACATATCAGGACAACTGGTGGCCAAAAGAAGGTAACCATGGACACCCGCACACACACGCACACACGCGCACACACACACACACACACACACACACACACACACCACCACCACCACCACCACCACCAATGCCATGCCCAGCAGTGCTCAGGACCAACCTCAACTGACTCCCAGCCTCTTGCCATTTCTTGAGACCCTGACCATGCCTTTGTCCTTGGCCTGCTCCTGCATTTGGAGTGGATTCAAAACTAAAATCAATAATTGCTCCCATTCCCCTCTTCCCAAGCACTTGGGGAACACCCTCTCACTTCCTGAAAACTACTTCTGTCTCCTCCTCGGCTCTCTCCTTGCCAACACACCTGCATTCCCTGGAAAGGAAAAATGGAAGCCTAGCTTTAGTCTCCCCCAGCCTAGGCTCCTCTTTAGTTGTGAGATGGAAAGTGAATACATATGGTTTCTGGAGGGCCTTTCCTGCATCCTAGTTATAGGACCTCTGAGCATTCTCTTAACCAAGACTTGGAGTTCTTAGCTTTACCTTTCCTATCGAAGGAATTATCCAAACATTAGCTTCTTCTATGACAGTGTGTCAGACATAACGACACTTCAATTCACAAAGTCAAATGCACTGCATTTGAAGCAGGAAGCTGACTTTTCACTCAGGTTTTGACACTGACTAGCTGGGTGGGATCAAGCCTTTAATCATCAGTTCTGGGTCACATGCTCTCATCTGAGGTGGAATCATCATATTCTCTCTCCCAGAAAGCAAGGAGTCTGATGGGAAGACCACATGAGCTCCTTTCTACTGAGATCTATTGAATGAAAAAAGAAGGTCAATGGGGCAACTGTGTGAATGGGAGAGGCTTCCTGAGAGAGGAACAAGCTATGAGAGTTGAGAGGAAGGGTGGCTTCAGAAAGGAGAGCCAATGAACCACATTCTAGGTATGGAAAGCAGCAAGGACCTGACAGGGATGGGACCAGGCAAGGGAGGAGAGAGCAACTGTGTCTGTGAGGTGTTGACATCTCTCTGAGGGCTCACCTTGGCCAAGGAAGTAGTTTGGGTTAAGACTACGGTGATGTTGGAAGGATGGCTTTTCAGGCCAATATGACCTTTGTCCTCCCTCTTCCCACTCATGGCAAACTCCTCTTGGAAACCATTGTTATGAACCATGACCCCACACCTCTGGTCACAGAGGAACCAACCACAGGTGAGCCCTGAAACCAGTAGAATCAGTCAGAATACTGAGGATCCAGAAACTGACATCGACAATTCTGGAGCTGAAACATGAATTTCAGAGCTGGAGTTGAGCATTACCTTCACACTACACCTTCCAACGGTGGAGAAAGGCCATCACAGAGAATGAAGCGAAGCAGACAGGATCCATTCTAGACATGTACACCTCCATCCTCTTTAAGTTCCTCCAACTGAGTGTCCCCTGAAGCCTGGTTACTTCATGACTGTGATGGTTAAGTTTTGTGGTCAGCTTGACCTTTTTAGTAATCATGGGTGGGTCTCTGAGGATGTCACAGGAAGGCATCCCTCTCAGTAGAGGGCAGGATGTAAGGAAGCTCAGGGGAGCTAGACATGAACATCCTTCCTGGGAGGGCAGTGCAGGAAGGAAATTGCAGAGACAACAAATCTTGGAAAGGGTTGCAAGACCTCATCCTACAGCTATATAAAAGGGTAAGAAATCTCTCTCTTCCCTCCTGCCTGTTAGCTGTTGTGTGTGTGGTGTTGGTGATGGCTTCTCTCTCTCTGATTGGACCTGTAAAAAGGGGAGCCAGCCTCTTTTACCATTATGGAACTTCCCCAGGATCTGTAAATTCAATAAATCCTTTCTTCTCATAACTGCACCTGGTTTAGAGATTCATCCCAGGGGCATGTGGTTGACTACGACAATGCCTTTCAGTTTTGTGAGCTGCCCTACATATTCTATTTATTAATTTATTAATGTTATTTATTTATTTGCAAGGAGAGAAAAAGAGAGAGAGAGCATGCCAGGGCCCTCTAGCCACTACAAATGAACTCCAGATACATGAGTCACTTTGTGCATCGGGCTTTATATAGGTACTGGAGAACTGAACCTGGGTCTTTAGGCTTTACAGGCTAGCGCCTTAACCACTGAGAAATCTCTACAGCCCCCTAAATATTTTTTGATCAAAATTTTTCTTTCTTAAATTACCTAGATGTGGCTTGCATTAACTATTGCAACACCAAAGTCCTACCTTTAAATATGGAAGTCTATCAGAAAGATCACGAAAGTGTGATTTCCGGTTTTCAAGCCAGGGAATGAATGGCTGTCTCAAAACTTTATTCGTCAACTAACCAATGTGAATACAAATTGACAGAGTTCAAGCTTCCTAGACACAATAAACCATACATAACACAGATTAACCAACTAACTAATTAATTTTAAAACTACCACAGTTAGGAACAGCCTTGCTGGGAATCTGTGTGTAAACTGAGAACTGACTTTTGGGAAGGTTCAACCCTCTGAGGCAGCAAGCAGCATTATAGGCTGAAGAAACATCAGAAGGTAGAAAAGAACTTGCTGTGCTCAGACTGGCAGAAAGCCAAAGCTGTCGTGTCGTGAAATGTGGCATTGGATGAAAAGATGTAGCATGAGTCAGTTGCTTGCAGATCACAGACGTTTTTATTTTCACACACAACATAAAGAAATGATATTGAGGATTTTAAGCTGGAGAGTGGGATTTCTAAACAGATTGCTTGGGACACTGGGCAAGATTTAGGAGGAAGCATAATCATGGAGCTTGCGGGAGACTACCACCAGAGTCCAGGTGGGAGACAGCAGTGAGCTGGACAAGACTGGGCAGCAGAGATGAAGAGAAGCAGACTGACCCACACTCGATGGTTGAGAGCGTACTAGGGTGTGCTGTGGTTCAGCAGTAAGCTGCTTTCAAAGCAGAGAAAAGAAGGCCAGGGAAGTCTCGGAGCATCATGTTGTAGAGGGAGGCAGCCTCAACATGTTCTGAGTTCCTAGAAAGGGAACAGAAAGGTGATTGGTTCAGGGGCAATTGGCTGATGCACCAAATTCCAGTCCCCTGGCTCTGTGCCTGGGGCTCTTGACTCCTATCCTTTTCCTAGAGCACCCAAACCACCCTTTGACCTCAGTCAGGGAACAAGAGCAAGGTGCACTAGTGACTCTTCTCTTTGCTGTGACCAAATGCCTGCTAAGAAGCAATGTGAGGGAGGAAGGGTTTATTTCAGCTTAGAGTTCCAGGGTTGAGTCCATCATGGTGGGGAAGTATGGTAGTAGGAGATGATTGATCACTTTACATGCACAGTCATGAAGGAGAGTGACTGGGAGGGAGAGAGGGAGAGCGAGAGAATGGGAAGCAGAGCCAGGCTATAAAACCTCAAGGCCCACCATCAAGAGGAAGTACAATGATGCACTTCCTGTACTGAGGCTCCACCTACTTTATCTTTCCTGATAAGCATCATCAACAGGGGACTATTCCCATTGAAGCCACAACACAGGATATGCCATTCACAGACTTTATCATCTCCCTCCTTCCTGGTATCTTCCCGATGCTCTAGCTGTGGGGAAATGCAATCATTTCTTGCCAACTACCTAAACAAAATCATATACCATACCTGATCTAAAGTTATACTACAAAGCCATAGTAACAAAAACAGGATGGTACGGGCATAAAAACAGACAGATTGAACAATGGAACAGAAATGAAGGCCCAACCCTCAGTTTAACTCTAGCTACTTGATCTTGGACAAAGGTGCCAATAATGTACACTGAAAAAAAGACAGCATCATCAATAAATTGTCCTAGACAAATTGGATAAACATATGGTAAAAAAATGAAACCAAGCCGGGCGTGGTGGCGCATGCCTTTAATCCCAGCACTCGGGAGGCAGAGGTAGGAGGATCACCATGAGTTCAAGGCCACCCTGAGACTACAGAGTGAATTCTAGGTCAGCTTGGGCTAGAGCGAGACCCTGCCTTGAAAAACCAAAAAAAAAAAAGAAAGAAAAAAGAAAGAAACCAGACCCAGTCTTCTCTCCATGCACAAAAATCAACTTCAAATGGATTAAAGACCTCAATATAAGACCTGAAACCCTTAAAAAACTGGGAGAAAAATAGGGGGAACTCTCCACAATATAGAACTAGGGAAAAACTTCCTGAATAGTACCCTAGTAGCCCTGGAAATTCAACAATCACTCAACCAATAGGACCTCATCAAGCAAAAAAAAAAAAACAACTTTTGTACAGACAAACATATTGTACACAGAACCAACAGACCACCATCCGATTGGGAGAAAATCTTCACCAGCTACACCATGAACAGAGGCCTAATAGCTAGAATCTACAAAGAACTCAAAAAATTAAGTAATAAAAAACAAACAGTCCACTCAAAAAAATGGGACAGTAAATTGAATAGAGAATTCACAAAGGAGGAAACACAAAAGGCTAATACTCACTTAAGGAAATGTTCAACATCATTAATCACCAGGGAAATGCAAATCAAAACAACTATGAGACTCCACCTCAATCCAGCTAAGATAGTAATCATTTAAAAATCTAACAACAATAGGTGTTGGTGAGGATGCAAGGGAAAAATGAAGCCCCATCCACTGTTGGTTGGGAGTGAAAACTTGTGCAACCACTATGGAATCCTCAGTGTGGAGGCTCCTGAAAAAGATGCAAATAGAGCTACCAAGTGACCCAGCTATTCCTCTACTGGACATCGACCTTAAAGGCTTCTCTCTTCAATACAGACAATTTGCTCAAACATGTTTATAACTACTCAATTCACAGCAACTAAAACTGGAGTCAACCCAGATGTCCATCATTAGATGAATGGATATCAAAGTTGTGGTACATATACACAATGGAATTCTATTCAGTAGTAAGGAAAAATGACATAATGAAATTTGCAGGAAAATGGATGGACCTAACCAGAATCAGCTTGAACTGGAAGCAAACCTGACATATAACTAAAGAGACAGGTAATACGGATGGGATGGCTTGGGGGGGATGGGATGGTAGGTCGAGATATACACAAAACTAAATCCAAAATAAATTGGTACCATAGAATCTTACTCTTGGACAGCAGGCTAAATGATATAACCCTTAAAAGGAATATGGACGTATTGTCTAGTAAGAAGGGCTTAATATGGTGGGATGAAGCCTAATTCTAATACAATTGGTGCTGGCTTGTGACCCCCCATACCAGAAATTGGTTGATGCCCACAATTGAGCTGTTGATCAGAGAGAACTCTGAGGTCCCCAAAACAAGACAGGCTTCTGTCAAAGTACTTGATTACCCGCCTGATGTAAAACATAAGGCCCTATTGCTGAAGATACCACAGGCTGCCAACACACAACATCAAGAGATTCAGAGACCCAGCTACTGGAAGGAAGCCAGTTCCCAGGTGGTCAGCCCATATAGTGCTGAAGAGCGCTACATGAGGGGCCAAGGGAAATAGGCAGCAATGTTGGGAGAAAGCAGGGGACACTGCTGTATGACAGCAACCAGCACAACAAGAGGTGCACACCTGTGCAAGAGTGGCACTCCATCTAGGTGGGTAATCAAGGGCTCTCTGACTGGCTAATAGATCTGCTCAGTGGCAAGGAACCCTTAGCTGGAACTGGGATCCAAGCCAAATGCCTATGGAGACCAAGAATCTGGGCTCCAAGGGGAAGCTTCCATTAACCATGGGCCTACAGAGAGGCTACACCCATTATAATCTTGCCAAACTGACAATGCTTATTCCATTTGGCCTATGCTGATCTCATCTTTGTTAGAGAATCTGTTATCTTTCAGAAGGCAACCTGAACCATGGACAATCGAATTCTACCAACAAGACCAGAAATGGTAGAAGACTCCCTGGCGGGAGATGAACCACCCCTAACACATCAGCTAAGGCCAAGGTGAAACCACAGAGGAAGTGGAGAGATGAGCAAGAGTGCTGCTCCCACAGTGAGATTGACAACCCGCACAAAGGTGATAAAGACAGACACTGAGAACACGGAAAACATCCCAAAGCAGAAATCTAGAAGCTGCCAAGAGCTCAACACTAAAGTATACTTAA
>PVHP010024948.1:0-26006 GCA_004024765.1 Zapus hudsonius
AGCACAGGGACTACAAATGTGTGCTATCATGCCTGGCATTTTTCTGTGGCTGCTGGGGATGTGAATACAGATCTTCATGGAAGTGTTTTACCCACTGAGCCATCTTCTGGGCCTACATAGATTATTTCTGTGCCTTGCTTTGCTGTTTTAAAATCCTAGACTCATCAAAACTCTCCTCTGGATGCTGATAACTCACCCAGGTTGTTTTCTAAGACTTCTTATTGAAAGTTACTGTTTAGAATGTGCCACAAAGTGAACTTCTCAGAGCAATGAAGACTTATTGTAAGGTAAGGTTGCAGATTTCAGACTTTTCACTAATTAATATTGGCTTTTGGTTAGTTTGAACTTGGCTCTGGTTTTCTCTTGTGTATGTTTTCATTTTAGTTTGTATACTGTATTGCAAAAAATATTTCAAGCTCAGAAAGGCTTAATTGGATAGGATTTTCCCTTTGTATTCATGTTTCTCCAAGGCATAGGTACTTTCTTGTTTGTCTTGTGCTGGATTGCTTCTTTTTAAAAAAATTGAAAATTTTATTTATTTGTAAATATTGAGCGAAAGAGAGAAGAAAGACAGAGAGAGAATTGGAGTGCCAGGGGCTCTAGCTACTGCAAATGAACTCCAGATGCATGAGCCACTTTGTGCACCTGGGTTTAAGTGATTACTGGGGAATCAAACCTAGGTTGTTAGGCTTTTCAGGCAAGTCCCTTAACCTTTGAGCCATCTCTCCAGCCCCAGACTGCTTTTGCACTCATAGTAGCTGTTACTTACTAAGAACTTGTTTATGACACTGTATCATTCCTTTGTTTCTGATATAAACATATATTTCATTGAATTATTTTAAAAATAATTTCAAGAAAGAGAGATGGGATTAGCAGCTATGCCTTACGGATAAATGAAATACGAGATTCCTTTTCTGTTCCAGAACTGGAAACAGCATGACTTTCCCCTGGGCTCCTTCCAGCCCAACAGACAATTCTCTCCCTTGTTGGTGACTCTTGTTTCCCAAGATGATGCCAGTGAGGGAAATCCTTCTTGATGACAAGGACAGTGCTGCAGTGTGATTCCCAGGACTCCCTGTTGCTCTCTTCCTTTCTTTGCATAGGCTCTGGATGATATGGCTCTCTCTTGATAGATCCAGTGACTTCTCTCCTGACAGTGCTATGGGAGTGGTCTCCATGCCAGAATCTTCTAACCCTCACTGCTGCACCTTCCATTCAAGAGGAATTTCCCCACAAGTCCAAGAGGCCTCGTATAGCCAAAGATGAGGTTGGTATCCATGCCATATAGGTGATTCTGGTCACTTCTAGGTGTTTGAGCATCCCATTGCAAACATGGGGCCAGGTCCTGGAGGCTGTGTAAGGAACCATCTTGAGAAATAAAATTCAGGCCTTCCTAACCTGCAACAGCTGTACCCAACTGGGACCTAGTCTTCCAGTGTCCACCTCTATATATATACTCTCTCTATATATATCTATATATCTATATATCTATATCTATCTATCTATCTATCTATCTATCTATCTATCTATCTATCTATCTATCTATACTCTATACTCGACATGCCCCTCTCTCATTGAGGCATAGTTCTTGTCTACCATCTTTGAAACAGTAGCTTAATTATGATGTCCTACAACTTTCATATTGAATTCAAAGTCTTTCATCTTTCTTCCAGCTTTATTGTGGAAGTGGCTTTTATGGAGTACATTCTTCTAATCCAAAGGGATATTACACACCAGACCCTATTATGATGCCTGCCATTCTTCTAATGGACACTGAAGGTTAAGAAATATGGTTTGCTACCATGGATACTAACACAATTGGGATTCTCTTCTGGAATAGGCCTTGCTCGGATTAGAACAGGGCTGTGAATCTATTGCAGGTATGTTTTCAGTGTCTTTCTTGCCATAGTTCACATTTGCCAAGTATTGTTCTTACAGATATTAGCCAGAAAATGACTGTTTCCAAGGAAATCTGATGATGATCTGAGAAATAATAGACATAACAGAAATAATAATAATCAGCATTTTAAAGTATGACATAGGGCTGAAGAGAGATGGCTCAGCAGGTAAGGTGCTTGAATGCAAAACCTAACAACCTGGGCTTGATTCCCCAGCAAAGCCAGATGCACAAAGTAGCATCTGGAATTGACTTCTGTGGCTAGAGGCCCCGGCATGTCCATTCTCTCTCTCTCTTTCTCTCTCTCTGTTTGAAAATAACTAAATAAAAATGTAAAAATATAAAAAGCATGAGAAGTTCTGAGGAATGTGTAAGTCCATGGGCAGAATGCAACAAACACACAACCTGCCTGGCAGCTAGGTTTGGGTGCAAGGAAAGTGCATCTTTTCAACTAGATATCATGATGGGGAAGATGTCTCCTTGGTTCAGGGATACAAACAGCATTGACTTCAGGGTCACTGGTCAGGTAGTCTCAGGATCTGTACCCTTTGCTGGATATTGATCTCAAGCTGTCACCTTTGACCTCCAACATCCAATGAACAAGAAAACAATTTCTCTGGATTGATTTTTGATGCAGAGCAAATAGTTAACCCGAGACTGCTCCCCAGTGATGCTAAATGCGCTGAGATCGCTGCTTAAACAAGGAAGGATTTCTAGAGCCTTCTGACTTTTGAGTAGCAGCACCCCAGGTCCGCCTGTAGGACCTCAGATGATGATGTAGGTGTCTTGGAGCAGATTTTCAAAGTCCCTATTGTGTTAGTCATCTGCAGCAAGTACGAGAATGCGGACGGCACTGTTGGCTTACAGAAGACCCACTTTTGGCTTTATGCTCTATTCAACGTACCTTATGTACAAATGGAGATTATTTCATTAGAGCATTACAGAATATGAGTATACTTTTGCTTTTATTACATATTCTTTCTTTAGTGAATGAACTCTCTTGTTCTGAGCATGTACTTTTGAAAGTTTCCCCTGACCACAATCATTTTTTTCAGAGGGAAAGGTAAAGAAGGTGGCTGTGAATGGAACGATTGGCCAGGGTAAGTGCCAGGGGATGTGTGTAAATTCTGCAGAGTCAGGAGATGGGAATGTAATAAAGTTTGGGTAAACCTTCCATGAGTCAACAGATAGCAATAATTTTCCCAACTATGAATTTTTTCTTGGAAAGAGTTTAGAGAGTGCTCTTCACTTTTTCTTCTGTATCTTGAACCCTAGGAAGGGATAAACCTACCTGCACCACTGTGGATGCAGAGGTGAGCACGATGGAAGTAGAAGAGTTTGCTTGACTGGAGACACTGCAAGGGAAGGGAGGTCAGGAGGCAGGAGGAGACAATGTCTCCAATATAGGCCAGAGATTGTAGCCAGGGGATGTGACAAAGGATAACCTTTGTCAAGTTTGAACAAGTGATGTCAAGGAGATATGAATAGCTCTGTGTAAAGCCAACATCATGGGCAGAAAGTAGGAAGAAGGAGCTGAGCTCTTACTGGCAAGAGGAACTAAGCTAGCCCTTCAACTCCTCCAGTAAAGCACCACCTCTCAAATTGCTACCAGCTGAGGACAAATTCAATATCTGTGAGGCTGGTAGGGATATCTCATTCAAACTGCGACATGCCTGTAATCCCCATTGGGAAGACAGAGGCAGAGACAGGAGGAGCCCCATGAAGTGCTTACTAACTAGTCTAATTGAATCTGTGAGTCCCAGATTCAGTAATAGACCCTGTCTCAGAAAACAAGGTAAAGAATGATAGAGACATCCAACAATGACCTCTTCTCCCCACCACAACACACACACAGAGAGAGAGAGAAAGAGAGAGATATAGAGACAGAGACAAAGAGAGATTTAAAAATCTTACTAAGTTTAGAGTCAGGCTTGGAGCTGAGACAGCCTTATCTTCTAACAGTGGCAAAAGAACACATCTGTACATTATCCCCTCTCTTAAAAGATTTTAATGAGGAGGGCACCAAAGGTTTTTATGAAGACATATATGAAATATTTAGCACCAGTCCTGGCACACATTTTATTCTGAACAAACAGCTCTTCTGATAATAAAAGACTTATAAAGTGCTTTATATGTGAATTCAATGATAATAAAATCATTGATAGCACTGTTAGTGTTTCCAGTTGCATGGTTAGAAATTAACTCTACCCAAAGTGAGATCTGGTCTTTGACACTGACTCTGGAGTAAACAATCCCTGATCTTAGAAATTTCTTTTCTTTTCCAGTATTTTTATGGAGAATTTAAACGTACAAATATCTTATAGTTTGATTATAAATAATCTCTCCTAATCATCAGTCCCCCATTCCTCACCCCTCTTTCCACACGAGTCCTCTTCTAGTCTGATGTTTCCTTCTTGGTTGGCTCCTCATTTGTCATCCATGGTGAGGCTCAATATTGTGCAGGTCCTATGGAAGTAGAGGCTTCCACTGTGAGTTTATGAGTGACCAGGCCCTTCAAGTCCAGAGGGTAGTATCCCAGAGTACTCCTTACTCTATGACTCTTACATTCTTTCTAATCCTTCTTCTGTCAGATTCCCTGGAGCTTGGAGGGTGTGATGGAGAAGTCACATGTAGCATTGCATGCTCAAGAACCTTTTGTTTGCAGTACTGTGGTGAGTTTTGAGACTTCACAGCCATCTCCAAAAGAAACTTTTCTGGTGCATGATGAGAACAGTGCTAGTATTCTTCCTTGAGCCCTGAAAGGTGTGACAGAGATGTCTCCTTCAGCGCTGAGCACTCAAAGTGTCACTTCTTCTTACCTTGATGAATCCTGGGTTTCTTAGTTATCACCAAGATCTCCAAATAAAAAGATTCTCTAATCAAAATTGAGAATAAAGTTAATGGGCATAAGCATATACACTTATAAGGCAATTTAATGGACACAAGATATCCATTTTGCCAAAGAACAGTGGTAACTTCTCCCTAAAGCCACAGGCTTTTGATTCGCTCTTCAGTACCTGGCATGAATTTCTCACCAGAGATGCCCTCAAATCCAATCAGAGAAGAGTTGGCTACCCAATGTGGTAATTTGAGTGAGCTATCCCCCATAGCCTCATGTAGTTTGAATAGTTGGTCCCTAGCTGGTGGCAATTTGGGGGGAGGAGCTTTGCTGGAGGGGGTGTGTCATTGGGGGCAGGCCTGGGGATTCATTAGCCAAGCTTGCCAATTATAGATAGCTCAGTTCACTGCCTCTGGCCAGCTACTGTGACAAGATGTGATATCCTGCCTCTGGTCTGCTATTCTTTCCCTGTCATGATAAAACTTCACTTTGAGACCGAGTTGAAATAAAACCTTCCCTCCCATTAGCTGCTTTTGGTTGAGTGTTTTGACCCAGCAATATAAAGATAACTGGATCAGTCCCATAACTCTGGGCCATTATTACTCCAGTGGCTACATCTTATCTGACTGGTTGGTTGGATAGCATGCAGGATCCACTAATGCATAGGACTGTTGATGACTTTTCTGCCCCAGCAGTCAGTATAACACTTTTCAGCCAGTCAGCAGGGAAGAGGCTTCCAGCTCATCTCTGGCTTGCTTTCTCAGTGTCTTGCTATGGAAACGTGGTGTCTTCAGAAATAAGATGTTACCATTGGAAATATCTTGTATTGCTTTGGAGTTCATTGGCCTCTATGATACTTCATTTCAGAGTGTCCCAACCCTGGCACTGGGATTTTCTGGTAACAAGCTATGGATTTTGGGTATACTACATCCATCCAAACAGGGCTTATCCTCTTTCACTTTTCCTTCCTTCCTTTCTTTCCTTCATTCTTTACTTCTTTCCTTCCTCCCTCCTTTCTTTTCTTCCCTCTCCATTTCTCTCTTTTCCTTCCTTCCTTCCTTCCTTCCTTCCTTCCTTCCTTCCTTCCTTCCTTCCTTCCTTCTTTCTTTCTCTTTCTTTCTTATATATTTTAATTAACTGACAAAGAAACAGGTTTCCATATGGCTTGTCCATATTGTCAATAGTTTTCTGAAATATTATTTAAAAATATGCATTTGGGAAGCCAACAAGACAAGAGAGAAGTTTTTCAACATTGGCCTGTTGAGAGTTTGGTCTGGATAATTCACTGGGAATTGGTCATCTATGTTGTGGGTGTTCTGTGGAATTACTGGCTTCTACTCATCAGATGCCACCAGCAAAACCAGCACTGATTGAAATGAAATGAAAGCACCAATGCCTCTGGGGTACAAAAGCCCCCTTAGATGAAAGCCCAAGCACACTGAGAAACAGGGCTGGCCTTGCATCCTGTTTTTGCTACTTACTAACTCTTCAATCACGGGGAGAACATTTTATTTGCCAAAAGCACTGCATGTATATAAGTTTCTCAAATTGGGTTATGCACCAAAAATGTTTTCAGGAGGGAAAAGCATAGACTTCACAATTTTCTTATCACATTATGATTTGGGAAAGATGGTTTTTAGATTGTCTGAGTGAACCCAGGTAACCTGTAAAAGCTGATGATACAGTGTTAAACATTTGTGCTGAGTTCTTTTGTCTCAGTTTTTATGTCCTGTTCTTGAATTTCTTCCTCCCCTGTCTGCTACCTTAGAAAGTCAGAAACATCAAGTTTTTGTTTAATTCCTTTGCATCTTCCCTACCTCAGCATGCCAAAAAATTTTACTCAATCTTGAAGGATTTGTTTCTCCCACTCTCCAAACCTCAAACCTCATTGCCTTCCACTTCTGCTTCCAGACCCTTGCAAAAGCCGGAGAGTAATCTGATGATCAGATTGAAGGCCAAGATGGCAAGACTGATACTGGCTCACACTTCTCTTGAAGTTTCACCCAATTACACTCAGCCTCATCCAGGCTGGTTCTTCACCCCATTGTCAACACTTGGCATTGTGTTCGCTTTAATTTCACCCTTGCAGTGGGGCACATTTCAGTGTAGTCTTAACAAGGCTTTTTCAGAGACTTGCTATGTAACCAGAAGAGAAGAATAATTTCCTAGAAAAGAATGTGATGCCAGGCCTTGAGGACTACTGCAAGAGTCTTTTACTTATTAAGTACTTTCCACAGATTACGAATAACACTTGCTATTCTGATCACCCTATTATGCCTATTTCTATTGACTACCTAATAACTTTCTCTTTTCAAAGAAGGATTAGACTTCCAAAACATTAATAATTTACCATGATCACACATTTATGAAGGGTGGCTCACGTCACACCATGTAGGTGGCTGCAGACTTCTTCCAGTTCTGGTGATGACATCAGAATCATCTAAGAATATCTGCAGAGTCTGAGGTTAGGGAGGGAGGAGAGTTAAAGAATCTCCCAAGCATCCTTTGGGATTTCTGTGGGAAAGAAAGGAATTAAACCTGACCCCTCATTTGGTACAGAGATACTCTGGGTACATTCTGGGTGCAGTCATACCATGTCCTTCTCCATAGATCTCAGATACTGTCTACAGGAAAACTGCTCATCCTGGCCTCTGACTTGCTCTATCAGGGCCTCACCCCCATGCTCTCTTGACCCACACAGCCTGGTGGAGAAAGGGGTGGACAGTGTTTGTATTTTCAGGTTAAGGTATTGATTCTGAGAATGCTTTAGTGGATAGTTCAAGGTCACACAGTGGGCAGAGCCTTAGTAAGAACCCAGATTGGGGGCCCTTTTAGCTAGATGCATTTTCTTGAAGGTCCTTTGTGGTAGGAGCTGGTCTGACTACTTTCTAACTTCTGTTTCATTGAACCTGCCATTGGCTATGAGAAGGAAGTAGTGAGTGCAGCCACAGGAATGATGGTGTTGACAGACGAGCATTGTTGAAGGGTTAATAGGAGGCTGGCACTATGCTGAAATGATGGGACCACAAACCCTAATTTTAGCATGGAAGATGGGTGCTGTTACTCTAGAAGAGACGATGGGACACACAAAGGTGGTGCTTGCCTATGGTCACTGGACTGAAACCTAGTGTCGTAGTCAGCCCACATGCCACTGGGATGAATCTTTAAACCAGGCACAGTTTATGGGAGGAAATGATTTATTCAAGCTACAGATGCAGGGGAAGTCCTCTTTCACTGGTCCAAGCAGAGAGAGAAACCCATCATCACCACCACACACAGAACAGCAAACAGGCAGGAGGGCAAAGGAGAGAATCTCTTCCCCTTTATATAGCCTTAGGGTGGGGTCTTGCAACCCTATCCCGGACTAAATCACTTCCTGAGTCTCTGGAATTTCCTTCCTGCACTGCCCACACAGGAAAGGATGTTTACTTCTAGCTCCTTTGAGCTTCTTTACATCCTGTCCCCTACTGAGAGGCTGCCTTCCTGTAAACATCCTCAGAGACCCACCCAAGATTACTTGAAAAGTCAAGTTGACATCAGAACTTAACCATCACACCTAGGATGTACAACTTGCTAGACATTATGTTTGCTACACAGCCAGGTTCTCATGATCTTTTTCAAAGAACTGAAGAAGTGCACTAAGAGAGCAGAACAGCAAGACATTTTATTAAAGTGTGAAGCAACAGTAAGGAAAAGAAGGGGTAGGAGAAATGCAGTGCATGACAGTGACAGGTCCTTAAGCTAGTTGGCCCAAGAGTGATGGACCAACTGCTTAGTCTTTTTATGGGGTCTAGATGAAGGAGAAGATGGTTACCAGGGAACATAGCTTGGGTGGCTCTCTGTTTTGATTAATAGGCTTAGGTCAGCACTTCTCTACTGTCCATATCCTTTCACGTGATGCATCATTTTTTTTTCTTTTAAAAATTTAAAATTGTATTTATTTATTTATTTGCAAGCAGAAAGATGAAGAGAAAGGAGACACACGGAATGGGCATGCCAAGGTCTCCAGCCACTATAAACAAACTCCAGATGCATGCACCACTTTGTGAATTTGGCCTTACACGGGCACTGGGAAATTGAACTCTGGTCATTAGGCTTTGCAGGCAAATGCCTTACCTGCTAAACCATCTATCTCTCCAGACTGATACATCTGATTTTAATCATAACCCAATTATGCAGAGGTGTGAGATGGAAAATAAGAGATTTTCCCCGAAAGTTCATTCAGAGGACACCGTTTGCCTGACTGTACTTGTATCCAAAACCTGTCTAGACTTGATCAGCCTATCCCCCTCAGTTTCTGAATGTATTCTGGGAGATGCTTTAATAGAAACAGGGCATTACTAGGGGTTGCTAATGTTAGTGACTTATTTCCATCCATTGTAGCTAGATGGAGGTGAATGTCTCAGGTTGCTAACAGGTGTATCCTTAGGGAAAATTGTGTGTTTACTGCTCAAACCCAATGGAGTCGTGGGGTCCAATCTTTACCTACACTTGCATGCTTCAAGGTCATTGATGTTTTTGCTCTTCTCTTGGACCACCCTGCTCATTCTTCCTTGGGGTCTTGGTCCCAGGTCTTCATTGGCTCCCCATTTCTTCACTCAGGTTCCTGTTCAAAGTCACCATCTCCCAGAGGACACCTCAGAAGCACTGTGAAGCTGCCTTGTTCTCTTACTGTGTTCATAAACAGTGGACACATTGTTTTACATATTTATGGGCTTCTTGTCTTTCTCACCCTCCACCCCTGGAGACTAAGCTTTAGGATCTTGTCTTGTTCATACAACATTCCCCATCTTGAGCAGCCTCTGACTGAAGGTAAGTGATTTCCTAAATTTTGCTAAATGGGTGTATAAATCTCCTGGGATTGCTTTCCTTCAAGAGCAGCTACTTTCTTCAAGTTGATTTGTATTGTCTTCTTGTAATTCTCTATATTTCTCACACATTTGTGTGTCCATGAGGGTTTCATGCAAACTGGTATATTTGAAGTTTCTGCCTAAATGCCATTGTGTGTTACATCCCATTTTACAACTTGCTTTCGTTTTATCCTAAATGTTTACAGGACTAATCTGTATTGAGATTTGCAGGAATGGTGTATCAGTTTAACTGTTAGGCAGTGTTTTATTGAATGAATAAACTCGTTTTATTCATTCTCTTCTGGGGCTACAGTTATTTCTTGCTTTTCTGAGCCAGAGGGAGCAGTTTCCTTAGATACATGTGAGAATTCCTTTTTTTTTTCTTTTTTTAAATTTTTTTTATTGTCCATAATGAGTTACATTATTTAGTGGGCAAACCATGCGTTGTTATCCCGAATTCCCCGCTTCCCCCCCTCCCCCTCCCTGATCAGTTGTATATCCTCCTTCGTGGGCTGTCTGTATTAGTCCTTGTGGCAAGGGATCCTGTATATCTCACCCACCACGACTCAGGGAACTGAGCGGAAGAGGGGGCGGAAAGATTGTGAGAGCCGTGGTGGGGGAGACTGTCCGGAGGCATGGCACCCATCAGTAACAACACACTTGGGCCAGGAAGACCGGGATGAGTACTAAGAGAATTCCTTTTAAGGCCTGTTTAAGAAGTTAAATTGCTGGACCATACATTATGTGCACCTTCAACTTTACAAGACTCCTACAGTTGGCATGACCTTGTTCTTCTTTATGGCTCATAATGCTTCATTGCACATTTATACTACATTTTTGTTTATTAATCCATCTATTGACAGACACATAGGCTTGGTTCTTGTGAAAAGTGTCACTATGAACATAGGTGCATAGTATCTCTACAGTGTACTGAGTTCCTCAGTTATATACCCAGGAGTGTCTAGTTGGGTCAATTTGAGTTTTCTAAGGAAACTACATTCTTATTTACCTAAAGGCTGCCCTATTTTTCACCCCAGGCACAGTAATGAAGTGACCCTTTTCTGATACAGTATGAGACAGGGATCTACTTTTATTTATTTTTTTATGAAGAGGTCCAATAAGTAAGTACAGATTTTAAAACTCATTATAATTATTTTTGGAATAGGAAACTCCTTTGTATGATTTGAGTATTAAATTAATGCTACAAAATGCTCTGAGTGGTCTTGTCCCATAAACTCATTCTCTCCACAGAAGCAACAAGTTTTTATATATCCTGCCATGTTTCTCTGAGCAGATAAAGCCAATAGAAAAGCTTCTCTTTAATAGACTACTCTGTACCTTGTCTTCTCGCTTACCTGCTTGTCCTGGAGCACCCCCATACAAGTCAATGGAACTCCTCATCCTCTTCTGTATCCAAATTGTCTCCATTGCACTGAACTATGAGAACACATCTCTTCAGTTTACTGTAGCTGGGCATGTGAGCTGTCTCCAGATTTTTCTCATTGTCACTGTACATGCTGCAGGAAAGGACCTCTACACACACCATTTTATCTCTGATAAATTTCCCAAATTGGGATGTCTGGGTTAAAGGGCATATGAATATGCATCTGAAAACATGAAAGATATTGCAAATTAGCCTGCACAGCTGTGGAGGCTTGGTGCATTTTAACAGGCAAGTAAATGAGCATCTCTTTCTGCATAGGCTTGCCAATGATATGCTGCCAAGAATACATTTTTGACAGGTGAGGAATAGCATAATTTTTGCATTTCTGTGCCTTTCTTTCACATTTCAGATTGCCACTTCAGACTGAATTACAACTAGAAATGAGTAGATAAGCCTAAATCCTTCAGTTGCACAACATTGTATAGGTACATATCTTGTGTATATGTATACAGAGTCTGTGTACATTTGCACTCAAGGAAAACATAAAGTACGTCCATTACCCTAGATGGCTCTCTCACCTCTGTCTCCATGAGGACAAGCCTCTCAAAGTGACTACTGATGAAATTAATATAATCACACATCAATTGTGCCTAATGCTATATTTATTTGAAATTATAGCATATATTCTTTTTCATTGTTACCAGTTTGGGTATTATGATTAAAGCTGCCATAAACATTTTTTTTGAGTTTGGTGGCTCATTTTTGTTGGGTACACACCTAATAGTGGAATTGGAAAATTGCCAAAAGGTGCTTGTCCAAGCTGTGAGTAGCCAGGTGTCACCCATGTTCCAGTCTGCACATTTTGGTGCCAACGTCTCATCCAAAGAATACTGTGTTTTGATGAAAGCAAGTTTTGAAAGGATTAGTCTTATCAAAAGTTTTACAATTGGCAACCTGAAGTACTGATGAGACCACGGAAGAAGAGACTCTCTTAAACATGCACACACACACATATACAAACACACATATATCCACACACACACACATACCACACACACACATATAAACACACACATATATACACATATATACAAACACACACATATTTCCACATGCACACATACATATATACAAACACACATATCCAAATGCACACATATATATATAAACACACACATATATGCAAACACACACCACACATATATATATATATATATATATATATATACACAAACATACACATGCATATATATATATATATACACACACAGCACAGACACATACCACCCCCCCACATATATATGTACAAACACACACACATATATAAACACACAGCACACACACATACCACACACACACACATATATAAACACACATATATAAATACACACACCACACACACATATACAAACACACACACATATATCCAAACACACACACACACACACACACACACACACACACACATACTCACTTATGAGTGCCTATGCATTCCACCTTAATTTAGCAATCCCACTTCTTGGAATCACTACATTGTTGAAAAGACATGAGGCCCGTAGATACGCTAATCTTCTTGACTTTGTAAAGGTCTGATCAATCCTTCTTGACTGCATATACTCTGGGTTACATGATATTTCTCTTCCACTTTTTATTTGAAATTAAGAATATTCTTTATTTTAGTTTAATGAGAGGATTTAAATTACAATCAAGCATTCAATTTTATTGAATATGTCCCTGTCTCCCTTAAAAGGCGAGAATGTGATTTTTGTCCTTTCATTTGTAAATGATGACTTTCATTGACACTTTCCTGAATGTGAGCTATCCTTGCTTTCTTGAGACAAATCTTATAAGATTTGATTTTCAGAAACTAATTGTTAGAATTCAATGATATTATTCAATGTTATTATTATTATTTGAAATATTTTCATGTATTTATTTGCAAGAAGAGAGAGGGAATGAATATGAATGGGTGCTCCAGAGCCTCTGTCTACTGCAAATGAACTCCAGATGCATGTGCCACTTCACACAGCCAATTTTTCATGGGTAGTAGGGAGTCAAGCCTGGGTTGTTAGGCTTTGCAGGCAAGTGCCTTAACCACTGAGCTATCTATTTAGCCCCATAAAGTATGTTCAAAAATGAGATTGTTTTCTCATTTATTCTGCATTGTTGTTCGTTTTCAAGGTCACTAAAATTGTAATTGTAATGTAAAATTTGAAAGGACTTCACCAAATATATATATTTCTCTAACATAAAATAGTGAGGATGTTTTTAGCCCTGTGCTGTTCACAAGTACCACGTTTTGCATTTCTTTTTATTATTTTTGGTGATATTGGGAAGACTTATAGAAACTCATTAGACAACTGTTACTCACTTTTGAAAGTTTCACTTTTTGATTGATTATCTTTCACTTGAATTCTCGGCCTTCCTGAATTTAGATTGCTAGCATCTGCTTACTATATCTATATTGTCTGACACTGAAGGACATCTGTATCTACTGGCATTTTGGCAACTTGAGAATGATTTTGGATATGAAGTTGAGAGTAGCTGTCCTGGATAGAAGGTTCATGATAAAACTGAAACAGATGCTGAGTAATTCACAGAACAAAAACCATTCTACATGGTGGTAGTTATTCTTTTTTATCTACCTCTGTCTATCTATCTGTCTGTCTGTCTGTCTATCTATCTGGACAATAGTTGCGACTTCCTCTGTATTGCACTGCTTTAATCTCAGAGCATAGTTGAAATGGTATATTGAATGAATATTGACATTCAAGAATGCATAGACTTTTTAAGTTTCTGTAAGATATTTTGTCATCGACATTAGAAAGTTTCAGTGAAGAAATGCCATCTTCCCAAAGTCTTTTTTTTTTTCGAGGTAGGGTCTCACTCTAGTCCAGGCTGACCTGGAATTCACTATTTAGTCTCAGGGTGGCCTTGAACTCATGGTGATCCTCCTACCTCTGCCTCCCAAGTGCTGGGATTAAAGGCGTGCGCCACCACACCCGGCCCCAAAGTCTTAAATTGACTGTTTGCATATTTTTAGTCTGAACTGCATGAAGGTACCAGATTTCTTTTCTTATATGTTGACCAGTGAATGATCCATGAGGAAGATGGTCTCAAAATAGTGGATACAGTACAATGTGAAACAGCAGATTGTGTGTTCCTGTGGCAAGTGAACAGGCAATTATAATGTTTACTCTCCTTAACACTATGCAGAATAGAATTGCTAGTATATTGAGAATATCTGGGAGAAAAGAGCAAGAGCAATCCAATGATCGCTTCAGTCAAGCGGAATTGGTCAAAAATCACCATTGACAAATTGTCATTGGTAGTCTAGCCTCACAAATGAGCCACATTCTTGTTTTGTGTTCTTCATGCCTGAATAAAACATAAAATAATAGCGATGTACATTTTTTATAATTAGTGACATGGACAATCTTCATATATTTGTCATTTGTATTTTTGAGAAATATCTATTCATATTGATGTCTGCTTATTCTTCTTGTTGTTATTGCTATCATTATGATTATCATATTGTCATAGGTGTGTGTGCATGCACATGTATGTATGTGTGTGTTATCCTCAAATGCACCTTTCTTATGATATCAACACAAGGTCATTGGCTTCTTTTCAATGACACTCATCTCTTTATATGTCTACTGTGTCTGTAGATGACTTGTCCATAGCTTTAATTCCACTCATGCTCCTTTCCTCAACAAACCCTTCTGCTCACTTTCTTCTAACTGAAAATTTAGCTAAAAGCAGTGAACAGTAACTATGCCATGCTGAGACTTCCTCTACCAAGTTAATTAGTCTATTATCTTTTGCTTCAGCCTCATTTTTTTTTCAGGGCTTATGAAGAATGTAGACTTTTTTTTTACCATAATGTAACAGTAGTGGCTTCAAACCCAATTCTGGCCATAGTTCTTGTTTTCCCTCTGAAATCTCACGAGACAAATATATTTCAGCATTCAGGTCTTCTGCACTCCTACCAGAATGGCTCATTAATCTCCATTTGCCACAGTCTAAATTCTCCCATAGTTCTTCTCCAGACCAGGCTTGAAGGCTTGGGAAAAACATGGTCAGGCTTCTCAGATCAGTAGCCTCACCTCTGGTACCAATACTTTGCATTAGTTACTTTTCTTCTCACAGTGACAATGATATGACAGAAGCAACTTAATAGAGGAAGTGCTTATTCTGGTTCATAGCCTTAGGGACTCTCAGTCCTTCATGATGGGAAGGCATGGTGGCAGAAGCGTGCCATACACTTTATTACATTTTGGCTGTATACATTAATCAGAGAGTTTAGATTAGAAACAGTGCCATGTTATAACCTCAATGTTTACACCTGCCAATCAGAAACTCACTTCCTCCAGCTGGGCCACATCTCCTCCAGGTATTAAAACCTCCAAAAACAGCACCATCAGCTTAGGAACAAGTGTTCAAACACATGAACCTGTTGAGGTACATTTCACATTCAAATCGTAGCACTACTCCTAAGTACTCAGAAGGAGTGATGGCTTCCACTACCTTTTTGGAAGAGACAAAGATGGTATTTGGAAAATAACTTGATCTTAAACATTTAAAAAAGAAAGTTGTTACAAGCTGTAAGAGTTGTAACTACTTTAACCTTTATACTTCATCTGAAGGTAATTTAGTTTCTCTTTGTTAGGGTTAAAAACAATCTACATGGTGCTTAAATTGGTGGGCCAGATTGCCTGGGATAATTTTATCAGTTACTTTCTCATGTCTGGGATAAAATACCTAAGAAACAGTTTATGGAAAGAAAGGGGTTTAATTTGGCTTACAGTTGGAGAGGCTAGAGTCCATCTTGGTAGGAAAAATATGGCAGGAGCAGGAAGCCAGCGTTACATTGTCCTATCATCAGAAGGAAGGAGGGGGGAGAGAGAGAGAGAGAGAGAGAGAGAGAGAGAGAGAGAGAGAGAGAGAGAGAGAGAGAGAACACCAAGAGGGATATCTGTAAAACCTCAAGGCCCATTTCCAGTGATACCTTTCCTCCAGCAAGATTTCATGTCTAATAATTCTACAATCTGCTTTCACCATGCCTGAAGTTGTGGATCACGTATGCAAGCACATGAGCCTATGGGGGGGTTTACATTCAGTCCATCACAGTGTGTGTCTGTGGAGGTGTTCAAGGTGGTTCTCATAATAGACTATGTGCGAGAGTACCAGCAAGGTGTTGAGGTCCCGAAGAGAACACAAAGGCAGAGACAAGGTAGCTTTCTCTCTCATTC
The DNA here is from genome assembly GCA_004024765.1 of Zapus hudsonius. Taxonomy (NCBI): domain Eukaryota; kingdom Metazoa; phylum Chordata; class Mammalia; order Rodentia; family Dipodidae; genus Zapus; species Zapus hudsonius. The sequence goes on from PVHP010024948.1 coordinate 16,226, forward strand.
AGCTGGGACATCCACCCTAAGAACCCTGGGTCTCCTGTGTCTGGGTTCTTCCATTGTAGATGGAGCTTAGATCACCAGCTTTCCTTGGCCTCCAGTGTGAAGGTGACAGGATTTCTGAGACTTCTTGACCATGTTAACTAACCCTTCTCTCTCCTGCGCATCTCTCTGTGTCCAATTGTCTCTGCTTTGCTGGAGATCTCCGACACACGATTTGTAATGTCTGTGCCCTATGACGAGAGCTATACCACGTTCCTGACATTTCCAGCCATCTAAGGTCCAGGGTGAGGTCAGCTGCACTTCATCCTCTGCTCACTGGGAATAAATAATGAACAATGAAAATCACCCAGGGTTACCGGATGAAACATTGGCCTGTCTTTGTCTTGTCTGTACTTCTAGTGAGCACTGCTGTCTCGAGGCATACGCAAATTCACAAGTCATAGGGCAAACTGAGTGGCATTTTGTGACCTATCTTTCTAAAGATTTATTATCTCCTTAGAAGGCTTAGTTTTTTTATTTTATATTGACTTTCTTTTGCACAGTCTTTCTACAGATTTTATTAGAAATCATATCATTCCTATTAGGAACATCTTTTGTATGATTAAGTCAATGGAGTTGTATGCTGGCACAGAAGTAAAAAGAAAAGCCAAAGAAACATTTTTATTTGAAATACAAATAGGTAACAAGAGTCTTTACTGAAAAAAGTTTATTGCGATGGCACAGGGAACAAAATAGGAACATAAAACAAAGCTTTTCTTTCATATTTTAATGTCAATAATAATACATTTTAAATATATGTATATATGTACACATATATAAACACTTATTTATTTATTTATTTGGAAGGAGAGAGAGTGAGAGAGAGAGAGAGAGAAGAAAGACAGAGAGAATGGGCTCACCAGGACCTCTAGCTGCTGGAAACGGACTCCAGATGCATGTGCCACTTTATGCATCTGGCTTTACCTGAGTGTTACGGAATCAAACTTGGGTCATTAGGCTCTGGAGGCATGCACCTTAACCACTGGGCAATCTCTCCAGCCCAGTAATGTTTTCTTCAATGTGTTATATTGTTTCTTTTCCATGTATTTTATATGTCTGAAATGATTTCCTTCAAAATATTAATGTAAATGTTGAAAAGGATAATTGATATGTCTATTCCAAAGAAGCATATTTCTAATGCTTAGAAATATTAAACATTTCTTTATGTTTTAGCTAATATTATGATCCTTATAATGCAACTGAGAATATAAAATGTGAATGCTTAATATAAATCTGTAAGTTGTAGTATTTATCAAGTTTTTAAGGAATGCATTATATTTTGATTGTTTATTTTTTCTAACCTATATTTATGAAGCAAACTAAGTTTATATATGTTCTGACAAAAGTGTGTGATTCATGTAGCTCAAAGTCATAGAAATTTCAAGTATGAATATGTGATTTTTTATAGAATTTGGAATTTTAAAGTCTCACTTTTGAAAACCCTGAGGCAAGCCCCCCTGCTACCCCACAGGGACTGACTGACTGAGACCTTTATGCTCCCATAGTGAATACCATAACCCCACTGAGGAGGGTCCCAGGAAATAGGAGCAGGGCAAGGAGACTAACGAATATAACCCCCCCCCTACACACACACACACACACACACACACACACACACACACACACACACACACAGAGTCACCTTGGGGTTGAAGAGATTTCTCAGTGGTTAGAGGTGCTTGCTTACAAAGTCTGTCAAGCCTGTTGGCCTGGATTCAATTCCTCAGCACCCATGTAAAGTCAGATGCAAAGTGCTCATGCATGCATATGTGATCCTAGCCCACCTACAACTGTGGGAGGTGGGGCCAGGAAAACCTGAAAGCTGTGTGCCAGACTCATTTGAAGCAGAAAGAGACCCTATTTCAAAGAAGGTGGAGCACAGACAACCCCTCTGACCCTCACATGCATTCTGTGGCACACACAAGCCCATAAACACACATATGTACATATAACACATACACACACAAATAAATTAAACTTCTGAAAAATCTCACCTTCAACTTAAACTTTACAGAACATATATGTGTTTTCTATTTTCCATCTAGAATGCCCGCAAAGGTCTATGCATATAAGGTTGAGTCTACAAGGCATCTTTAAGAGGCAGAGCCTACTGGGAGGTTCTTAGTCCTTGGGGGTGTGCCCTCCAAGGGGATCCTGGCTCCCCTTTTTCTACTTTTTGCTCCCTGGCTCTCTTTGTCTTTTTCTTTTTCCTTTGCAACATGCTCCTGTCATCAGGCACAAAGTAACATGGTAAATAACATAGGGAATGGAACTGTCCATATCAACATTCTATTTATTCTATTTATAAGTTGATTATTTCATTTTGTTACAGTGATGGAAAACTAACACAAAGTGAATGAATGAATGAATGAATGAATGCATGTTACAAAATATTCTCATCCGTTCCTTTGGTAGAGTTAGTAATGACAGATTCAGTCTTCAAAATATTGTATTTATTAATACATTTTGTTATTCATTAATATTTTAAAGTAAAAAAAAGCTGGGTGTTATCTTCCTCACAATTCTTCTCCAATCACGAATCTGGTCGTGAGACTTCCCGTGAGGTCTTTCTCAGGTGCTGAGGACATGGAGAAAGGTGAAAGAATAACTTCTTGAAAATAACACTGATCACAGCAATGATGATGTACATTTGTTGGTACTGAGGACAGTTTAGGATGTGGGTGATAGGGCATTTACTTTGGGCACAGCACTCATGGGGCCACCAAGAATCCTGGGAAAGGTACAGCATAGATAAAGAATATCTATTCAGCTCATCCTCGTTCTGCCCTGTGGAAAACATACTGCATACAAGGTCCTGTATTGAGAAGTTCACATGCATCTTTCCTGTAGTTCCAACAATCTTCTCAGGAAGGTTCTTTCTTACCCTCCTGCCCCATTGGAGGAGTAACTTACAAGCAATTGCACATGGTTAGAAAGTAGTTCAAGTGGACTTGGAACCCAGATTCCATGTCTTATATGGCTTCTTTCCTTCAAGAAGTTTAGTATTAATCTCCCAGGATAGGGATGGGGCAGCAGCTGCACCAGAAACCAGTGAAAATCATGTTGCTTCTCCTCTTGAAAAGACCATGCACCTGTTCCTAAGGATAACCTGTGTGGCTTTCTTGCAATTTACGTACATCTGGACTTTCTCAGAACCCACCTTTGCACTTCAGCAGATTTTTTGGTTGTTGTTCTATTTTCTGCTAAAAATGGACACAGATTCCTGCCACTGTTTCCAGTGCAGTGGTGGAGGTGATGTGCACCCTTTACTCATGTTGTCGTTTTCTGCCATCGTGGAGTTTTCCCTCGAGCCTGTAAGCCAAAATAAACCCAGTCCTCTACAAAAAAAGAAATCATCCCTGTCTATTTTGCACAAGTCACAAAACAGAACAACAACCCAAATGACCTTGCCCTTTGAAAGCTTTAAATGAGTTTGGCTTTGTCTTCCGTTTGGTTTTTGCACTCACCTCCAGTGAGTCTCTGATTCAAAGCATAATCTTAAAGGCAGAAAGAGTTTTGCAAACAGGACCCTGGTTGATTATTCTCTTTATTCTGTCAACATTAAAGATTCTTGTCAAAGCAACCTTGGAAAAGAAAGGTTTTCAGAAGAAAAACATAACACTCTACTTACATGAACAAGGTAAAGAGGTATTTTCTGTGCTTTGCTTCTCTGCAATTGCTGCATCTGAGCATTATTATTGACTTTTCTTCCTTTGAGGAATGTCGCAATGAATTGAACGATTAAGGAAAAATTTTGCCCTTTGAAGCTGCTTTCTCCTGATAACCACAGCCCAAATTACATTCCAAAATAACATGGTTTGAAGGAATGGATTCTGCCTTGGCAGTTTGTATACTTCTTCCTGTTTTGTTTTCTCTCTTAGGAATACCCCACCCAACAACTCTGAACTGATAAGGCAAGACAGAAGAATGGTGATGATGCTGACTCATTGGCACCCTCTGCTCTACTCAGCTCACCGTCGAGTGCTTTCATGAAAAAGTCTCAAAGGAACAAATGAATGTTAATGTCAGTTTGCATTCAAGTACTTTTCTTCCCAAGAATCATAGACATGACTTTTACGTGTCTACTAATCTCCAGGTAGAGAAAACCCATTTCAGGGGAGATGGAGTATGTGGAGAATGAATACACTGGGGGTCTCACACCATGATGGGAGCTATGGGAAAAATGCATGTGAAATTCTCAGTACATGACCTTGTATGCAGTAAGTTTTCCACAGGGTAGGACGACGGTGAGCTGAATGAATATTCTTTATCTATGCTGTACCTTTCCCAGGATTCTTGGTGGCCCCATGAGTGCTGTGCCCAAAGTAAATGCCCTATCACCCACATCCTAAACTGTCCTCAGTACCAACAAATGTACATCATCATTGCTGTGATCAGTGTTATTATCAAGAAGTTATTCATGCACCTTTCTCTGTGTCCTCAGCACGTAAGAAAGACCTCACAGGATGTCTCCTGACCAGATTCGTTATTGGAGAAGAATCCTGAGGCCAGTTCTTTGTATGTGGGGGGCATGCTCATTTGAGTGTTTCATGGCTGAGAATCACAGATGATGAGGAAAGACAGCCCCTCCTTCGACTGTATTTAAATACTCCAAATATTGCCAGCAAACAGTGCCCTTGCAAATCTTTAAACCAAATGGCAGATAAGTATACATGATATTGTCAAAAGGGGAAGTGTGGGGTGGAGTGAAGAGAGGCCACTTTGTTTTGTCATATCCAGGAAAATGCCAAGGGTCTTTGAGGGCATGGTACCACCAGACAGCCATCTGGCTGCAACCTCTGATCTGGGAAGCTCTGATGGCGTAGGCGTCTCAGCTCTGTTTGGCTCCTCACTGGGCAGGGTCTGGTCTTCAACTGATGGAAGTGTAGACAGATCGATGTACAATAGTTACTCCTAAGGAATTTATACATGTGCTAAAGTGAGGAAGGCTTCTATTTGCTGGTAAGAAGAGACAATAAAAGTGTTAAACTTTTACAGCAATTTCTGTCATTAATCTTTAAACAGACACATCCATCTGTAACATCATTTGAAGCATCGAGGTTTAGGATATTGATTTTCAATACAGCGTATGGGGCAGCATTACCAACATCATTGTGAAATTACACTCCATTGCATCATGACAGGCTCTACTGGTTTTACAGCTCCAGGGCTTTCTGTTCAGCAACTAATATATTGTCCATTCTTTAAATTGCTATTTTCAAGTCATTGCATTCCAAAAAGCACGTCGTTGACCAAGAGGGAAAGAAGGAGTTTTGCAGTCTGAAAGTGTATTTCCCATTCCTGGTGATTTTCAGTTGCTGCATGTGGAGGAGATTTCCATGTCCAGGTAGAAAAGGCATCTTCATTTCCATAAGAGAATGGGCTCTGTGCTGCCCTTGCAAATGTGCCTTATTAAAGTCACTGAAGTGATACCAAATGGTGGTGAGAGAAAGGTAGGAGGGTGGTGGTGTGCTCACAGCATAGCAGAAGCATGAAGCGCCAGCTGCATTGTGCATGTGTGAGGGTACAGTCTATAGCCATAACTTCCACCTCAAGTCCTACTTGAGGAAACTTATGTGGACACATTACTTATACTGTGCATTACACTACTGACACAGTAACCTAATTGATTGACTTCGAAGGTAATTAATTTACCATCTAGCAGGGTCAGCCCATAGCAATTCCAGTTAAACCATTCCCATCACAAGTCATCCGCAAACACCTCACCCAAGGCACTCCCCAAGCTCAGCGTTCCAGCCCTATAATATCTCCTCTCTCCGTGTCTTATTTGCTCTTCACTGTCCTTGGGAAAGTGTCGTAAGGGGATTTGAGCGACTCTGCATTTTGTCTTTCACTCCATCGATTCTCCTGTCACATAAGTACATAACTATATCGCAGGGATGTGACTTTTTAAATCTTTTACAGCTAATATGATATTTTTTTTTCTGGAGGATTTCTCAGTGAATACTTTAGAGCATTCGGGCTTCTTCTAAAAGCAACTTCCCAAATACTGCTTATGTGTTATTTGTGAATTTTGTAGACATATATTTTAGATCTGAAAGAAGGGGGAATGAAACAAAAAGAAAGGAAAACTGGCTACCTCTGGTGAAGCTCATACCCCCTAACCTATGGGCAGATCCAGTATGCACACTGAGGAAGAACCCGAGTAGATAGGGGACAGAGAGGGAAATGGGGACACATTCACAAGATTTGCTCATACAATGTATGTAATTATTCATAATAAAGATTTTTTTTTTAAAAAAAGTTTCATCATGGCAAACAGGCCAGAGCCTGATGTAGTCACAGACTGAGATCCCGACCCTGTCCTGACAAAGGACAATGGCATAATTCAGGTATTTACTCTCATTTTCTTTGTTGATGATTTGTTGCTGTCATTGTCATTATTTTGTAGAATGAAAATAAGGCTGAGGAAGAGATGAGGGTCAATTTAGCAGAGAATAACATCAGAGGAAGTGAGTAATAGGAGCTGGGCTTGGGCCTGTTCTGCTCTTCCTGATCATATGAATGTGAACAAGTAATGGGACATCTCTCAATCTTGGCTGTAAGTGGGCGAGAAAAACAGAGGTGGCTTCCAGGCTGGTAGTGAGTAAGAATGCTAATATTGTAGTGAGTGGAGTCATGTGTAGTACCTAAGTAGTATATACATTGTATGTGTGAGTTATAGATTCCTTCATTAGAATATTGCTCTAAGATGAACTATGGTGAAAAACCTAAGTAAAACTTAAATGAATGACAACAGCTAGGTTATCCTCATCATAACCACATGTCCAAGGGCAGTACTGGCACACTGACCATATGTTGTTCAGAGAGGAAGGCAATTCTTTCAAGTGCATCCTCCCAATCGAACTGTGGTCTTGGTCTTTCTTTCATAGAGAACCTCATTGAAAATGGTCATGCCACTGAGAATATTGGCAAGAAGGTATACTCCAAGGAAAACCTCTGACAAATTCAATTTGCTCAAGTTCATGATGGGAGGGAATTCCCTTTCTAGGATTGGGAAGACATGCTTAATATTTGACATGAAATGTATCTGAGCTGAAGCAAACACAAATGAACTCCACATAAATAGTATGGCCACTAATTACTATCCACATGGGGCCATTTTCACACACAAAGATAACATTGATGATAATTGTTCTGGAGTGAGGAATATAAAAGTCAGAATGGAAACAGCAGAGTTTCCATCTATCTTAGAACATTTAGTGCCATAAATAAATGCATGGCAAAATACTATGAAACTTTAAACACATGTGTGGACTGAGTACAGATGATTCCCATATTCTAGAACTTTCTAATGCCAAGGATGTGTACCTAACTGAAAGAAAAGCAACTATTCACATGAAAGGCAACGGCTGTGATTCACTATGGTATTTTCTCTCTGAGTCTATGGTAGTAACAGATGATGTATAATAGTTGCATAGGTCACTGGGTTGTTCTGAAAATAGCAATAAGATTAAAATGATCATAATAAACAGGTCCACAATCTCCAATCCCTTGGATTTACTCAATGGTCAGATTTTACTCTATTCCTTTTCCAAGGAAATGGAAATTTTTCTTGTGTTCTTTTCCATAAGAATTATGGAATTCATGCTGCAGTTGCAGAACACTTAGAAATCAAGTTGAAACCAAGCTGGAAGCCACCTCTTTTCTATCTGGCTACCATAGTGTTGGTAAGTGGTATGTAGGTTGCTGGGGGAGAAAAGTCATCCACAATCTTAACAAGCAGTGGATCCTGATATCAACCAGATGTGCCCAAAGATACAATAGTGGCACATAGATTGTGAAAGGAACCAACTGCTCCAGGATTGTATTTGAGGCCTGCTCAGGGAGGGACTTTGTGCTTGGTACTGAAAACTAAGTCAAAAGCCAATAGCTTGGGAGCTTCTCCTAGAGGAAGCTGCCACTATTATTTGGCTAAATTAATACTTTGAGTCCATTAAATTGCTGTCTAAATGTATAAGCTTATGACCATTGTTTAATGCTGTTCTCCCTTTTGGTTAGAGAAACTTCTTTTTACAGATGGCAGTGAATACAGGGAAGACTCAAAACTCATCATGGGACTGAGAAGAAAAGAAAGCTCAGTGCCTTGCACTGGGCAAGTCATCTCTATCACACCCACCACGGCTCAGGGAACATTCTAGAGGAAACGGTGGAATGACTATTAATGCTGGCCAGAGAACTTCTCTATGAAGAGGGTGGTAGACATTGAGTAGACTAAAAACTCATCAGAGCTGAATATAAGAGGTTGTTGAGAACTCAACATTAAACAAAACATATCAATCATGCCCTCCAAGGGCCAGGAAACATTGGAGAAGAGGATACAGGATGAATGTAAGAGCTAAGGGTGTGGAAAGAGAATTCAGGAGCATTTTTCTCTGGTCATGAATGGATTGATGCATTCCTGACCTCACAGAAGGTGTTTATGTGTTATCCCCACAAGACCTGCACAGTTCTGAGCCCATCAACATTTTAACATGGAGAATGGAGGACAAGAGGAATGCAACATTAAAATAAAAGGACTACTTGAAGGAGGAAGGTGCTCAGTTGAATTGGGAATGGGGACTGGGGGAGGGAGAAAAGAAGGTAATGGAATGGAAATACAAACAAAAAACATATAGTATGTTCGTGTATGAACGTTCTAAAAAAGAATCATTGGAATGTATCAGTTACATTCTCGTTGCTAGGACAATATAACCAACCAGGAGCAGCTCAAGGAAGGAATGGGAGAGTCTATCATACAGAGAAGACATGGCAGGGCCAGACAGCCAGCTTCACATCATCACTTCAGCATGGAGGAAGTAGATCAGGGGAACAGCATGTGGGGCCGGGCCCACCACCAGTGATGTACTTCCTCCAGCAAGGCTCCATCTCCTAAGTTTCCACAACCTTCCTGGGCATTGCCACCAGCAGAGGATCACGTGGCCCAACACGTGAACGTAAGACATTCAAATCACCACGGGGAACAACAGTAAAAGTGATTTTGTGTGTGCGTGGGGGGGGGGGGTGTTAGGTAAAAATAAAGCGTGTACAACTCCCAGGAGATTTTCAAACACATCTTCTCTTGGGAAAAATGAGGTCAGCAAAGAGAGTTAAAAATCCAAGTGCAGTAAAGTTTTCATTCAGGTTCTTTACATTGCCTCAGACCCAGAGGGTACAGTTATTAAGGAAGTCTAAAATGCCCATTCTTGTGGCTTCTATAGGCAGGTTCAGGCCCATTTTTCTGTTCATTCTGTCTCTATGGAGCACAACTTCTTTTATGTTCTCAAGGGGTCCAGATTTTTATTTTCTTTTAAGTCAGAACCATTTATTGTGGAAGTTTCCTATTAAAATTATTTTTTTAAAGAATGCCCTCCTATCACAGGCAAGATTGGATTAAAAGAGTTAAAATCATGAGAAGAGAGATCCAATTAAAGCCAAGGAAAGTTTTGGCTTTCTAGCAGTGTTTTGGGCATGCCATAATCACTTGCTAATTTTTTTTTTACTATTACCAGAAATATTCTTTCTATTCTTTCATATCCCACTAGGTCTTATGAGTGCCTGTGAATAATCTAAAATTTATTTCTTTGGTTTAGATTTCTCTGAACTTGCTTAATCACCTGCTTGTGGACATCTCTATGGACATGTTGCATAAGATAACATGTGATCAGCAGAGCTAAAATACTGGATTTTCATCTCACAAAACTCTCCCTTCCCAGATCCTTCCTTCATTCCTTTATTCATTTTT
>PVHP010024949.1:0-25991 GCA_004024765.1 Zapus hudsonius
ACTGGGGTGGCCCGGGGGAAGAGCCCGGATGGGGAAGCCCCGGGATCCGGACCTGGGAGCGGTTCGGACTTGAGTTCGGAGGGAACTGGGGTGGCCCGGGAGCAGGAAGTGCCCGGATGGGGAAGCCGCGGAGCCGCGGAGAAGGGAGCAGCTCAGCCGGCAGGCGCAGGTCCTGCCAGCTGGCGTTTTTGTACTCACTGCCTCCGATGCGTCCTTGAGGTAGATTCAGGTTTCAGTCAGAAGACTCTGTCGCTGGAAGGCTACCGGAGACGAGGACCTGGGTATCGCTTGTTTCCACGGCCTCTAGCACAGCTAAAGACCCTAACCTCTGTTCCCCCGGGGACACTGCGTGGCCTCTAGTTCGCCATCATGAACCGGAACTTGTTTCATTTTTGTTTGCTGTTTTGTACAGGAAGAACTAAATGAGGGGGTGCGCAAGAAACAGGATCTTGATGTCAAATTGCTCAAATAATGGTTGCAGAGGTAAAGAGTTGGTCTAAGCCTTCATACCAACCAGACCCAGGGAAAGCACCAATGTAACTGTCCTGGAGGAAATGAAGATGTTCTAGAGAGATTTTCTGCCCCTTCCTTGAGCTATCACACTATGGAAACACTGAGCCTCCCCAGATTGGAATTTCTCCTGGAGTTCCATTCTGGGAGAAGGTCAGAGAAGAAAGAGATTTCATGTAATAGTTATACATACGTCTGGCCCTCTGTTTAAACCTAGGGCTCTTGTCAGTACCCCAAAGATGGACTCGGGGATCCAGGCACTTCTTTAAATGTACCTCTTCTCAATGTTGCCACACTGAATACATCTTTCTCTCCTTTTCACTATTGCTTATCTGTTTAATTAGGCTGTTGAGGACAGGTGGCTAAACCTAACTTATTAGGGCTGTCAGGGTCCAGGTAACCCTAACAATTTTCCTAACCCTATAGCTGCTTTCTGTTGCAGATTAAATACACCCTTAAGCTACACTCTAACGTTTGATTCCTGTCCTCTCCAGAAGTAAGACTCCAATATCAAGGTCTCTGGGGAATGCTGGGAAGGCATTAAGGCTACTTTCTGCTTGTTTCTCTTCTGTGCACTCAGAGTTGAACCCAGTGTTCTCCTTTCAAGGGAAAAGGAAGTCACATGGGTTTAGGAGGCAGAAGACACACAAGGCTGTCAGAACTCTAAAATCTTCTGCTTAATGTGGAGAAAAACATGCTTTTAGCAACTTTCCAGAAACCAGAAAGTAATTCTATTTCTTACCCCAGGGGGGATTTATACACCAGTGCCAAAGGGAGATGGGGGTCATTTTCACTGGTCCATCAGATGGAGTTTCCAGGAGAAGGGATCAAGGAGGACATTATTATCCCATCCTTCTGGATGAAAAGGAGGACTAATTCATGATGAGGAAGCAAGCAGAGTTCTCAGTAGGTCCTTACTCCTCAAGAGGCTATCTAGCTACAGGTCTAATAGTTTTGAAGCTCTAAGCTATTGTACTTAAGGGTTGTGGTTTAAATGTAACATCTCTCCAAGAGGCTCATGTATATGAACATTTGGTCTCCTGCTGTTTGTTTGGGAAGGTTCTGGAAACTTTAAAAAATGGAGCTTTGCTGGAGAAGTGTGTCACCTTGAGGTGTTATAGCCAGGCCTCATGTAGCTGTTCTTTCTCTACTCCCTGCCTGCCAAGGTGATAAGGTGAAAAGCTAATGTCTGCTTTTGCCTAACCTTCCCCACCATGAAACTCTCCCTGGAAACTGTAAGTTGAATTAAACCCCTTTCCTTCCATAAGTTGCTTCTGGTTGGATGCTTGGTCACAGCAATGAGAAAGTAACTGACACAGAAAGCTGCAGTGAGAAGTAGTTCTGTTACAGTGGTGAATCTGGTCATGTGTTTCTAGGCTTTTGGAACTTGTTTGTAGGAGGAATGTGGAAAACATTAGAACTTTGGGCTAGAGAAGCTTTACAATACTGTAAGCAGAATTTCATAGGCCTTACTGGTAGGAGTTTGAAAGCTCAGAAGGCTGAGAGAAATGTGGACTGTAGACATTGGGCTCGTGAGGTTTCAGAGGGGAAAAAGGACTCCACTAAACACTGAGTTAGAAGCAATTCATGTGATGTTCTAGTAAAGAAACTGGCTGTATTCTGCCAAATCCTGAGAACTGAAGCATAGTTGAACATAAAGGCAATGGACTAATGTGTTTGGCAGAGGAAGTTTCAAGGCAAAAATCACATTATTGAGACTGTGGGGTGGCTTCGCTTAGCTGCTCTTACTCAGATCCACAGTGAAAGAGCAAAATGCAAAGCAGAAATATATGAACAGTATATTTCATGGAAAGAAATATGAACAAGTTTTAAAGTCCTGGACAAGGAGACTATAGCAGCTTTGGCTATACTCATTTAGGAAAATAGTACCGCTAAAGAGAAGTCTACAGCTTGGTGCTGTTAGGGAAGGCTGTGAAACTTTTTTGGAGGTGGAGCCTTGCTGAGGGTGGGCCTTGAGGTGTTAGAGCCAAGCCTCATGTGCTGTTTCTCTGTTTCCTGCCTGCTGAGTGCTAAGGTGATGAGGGGGCTGATGCCCCCTCTTGCCTTGCTTTTGCTGCCATGAAACTTCCCCTTGAAGCTATAAGTCATATTAAACCCTTTTCCTTCTATAAGTTTCCTTCTTTAAGCTTCTGGTTGGGTGTTTGTTCACAACAATGAGAAAGTAACTGGCATAAGCAGTAACTTTCTTCTGAGGCTAAATAAATGGGACGCTAAACAACTACTGTTCTTAGAAGCAGAGTAGAGATGTCCTTCGACTTCTAATCTTCGTGCTCCCCTCTCCCCATGCCCTCCGTGCATTCCCTAACCCCCTTCTCACACACACACACACACACACACACGCACACACACGTACACACACACGCACACACACGCACACACACACACACACACACACACACACACACACACATAGACACACACACACATGATTCTTAGTTTCATTACTGGCTTTCTGTCCTCGGAAGGGCCAAAGTATTTCTTGATTCCTCAATTCAACCTCTTCTCTCACCTCTTATACTTTGAAACCATTGATAAGACATGGAGGATTGAATCCATTCAAGTGGAAAAGAAGAAACTCATGTGATGGGATTCAGGACCTATCACCCCAAAACATGTCTTTCATAGCACAAGAACTATTTAGCGATATTATTTTGATAGTAGCTCTGAAAGATGTGCTTTTATCTACCAAGGAAATTCCCATTTGTAAGGATTTCTCCTCCTTTGCACCGGTAAGAGGACAAAGTCACTAGATACTTCTAATCCATGAACAGCATCCACTTAAGTCTTCACAGCAAACTTTAACCCTTACCATTGTTTTACGGTGCTTTCCCTTGTTGTGGACTCTTAAGTGGGTCTTTCCCCTACATCTCTTTCTGTTTGGGAGATGCAAAATATTTAAGGCTCAAGACTAAACCAACTCTGTGAATTCTACTTCAGAAATGTGTTCCCTTCTCTGGGTTATTTTCTGGACACAAGAAGTATAGATGTGATTAAGCTTCTGTTTGCTTTTCTGAACATGTTTTATATTATAAAAAGCCCCAGATATGAAGTCATGAAGGATAAAGGAGAAATTTATTTTCTTCCCCCTTGTGCATGTCTGTCACATGCATAGAAGAAAGCAAGAAATGAGAGGGGGGAAAAATCACACTGGGATGTGTGTTTTCAGGGCACCTTGCTCACAAGCTTCAAGAGATCTGGACTCCATTTGTTGTTGTACTTCCAAAGGAAACTGAGTTGTGTCCCCTCAGCTTCCTGGATCCCCACATATCACAATTTCAATGTGTAATGGCATTTGACTACTTTCCTCAGAAAGCCAAAAAGGCCATGGGAGATTCAGCAAGAGGGAGAAACATTTCCTATCGTGCCTGACTTTTTTGTTTGGTTTTGTTTTTTCTTCACATTGATTAGAAGGTGCAATATGGACAAAAGGAATGTTTAGGTTTTGGAGATGAATAAAAGAAATATTGTTTGAGTTGCCATTGCTGTATGAGAATGACAATGCATCTTAATCTTTGTGTTTTAAAGCAATGATGCCTTGTTTCGTTCATGAATCTGTGATGTAAAGCAGTGTTGGCGTGGCCAGCTTTACACTCAGCATTAGCTATAGCAACGTGACTAGAACATGGCTCTATCTACCATGAGGCATTCATATGGCTGGCATGTAGGGCTGTCATCAGCTCCTCTCATGAGAGGATTGTCCTTCCTCACAGCATGGTGGCTAGGTTCAACTTTGGCATTCCCAAGAGGAGCAAGGAGATGCCAAATTGTTTTTTTAGTCCAGAAGTCACAAAGCATCACTTCCCCCACGTGATGGCTGATCAATGGTTGTCCACCTGACAGGATTTGGAATCACCATGTGCTGAAGTCACCTTCTCATTGCTTCAACAAACATCCAGCCAGAAGCAGCTTGTGGGAGGAAAGGGTTTATTTTGGCTTAGAGACTCGAGAGGAAGCTCCATGATGGCAGGGAAAATGACAGCATGAGCAGAGGGTGGACATCACCTCCTAGCCAACATCAGGTGGACAACAGCAACAGGAGAATGTGCCAGACACTGGAAAGGGGAAGTTGATTAAACACCCATAAGCCCTCTCCCAAGAACACACTGCTCCAGGAGGCTCTAATTCCCAAATTGCCACCAGCTGGGGACCTAGAACACATGAGTTTATGGGGGACACCTGAGTCAAGGCAGCACATGATGGAAACAAATGTTTTGGCATATTTATTAGGGACTTTCTGGATTACTTTAATTGAGGTGGGAAGGTCTACCCTGACTATAGGTGGTGCCATTCCATGATCTGGGGGTCCTAGGGTGTGAGGCTAGGATGAGTGCTTTACTCTCCTAGACTTTCTCACTGTGGGCTCTGTGACCAGCTTTCTCACTGTGGACACTGTGACCAGCTCCTGTCTCCATGCTGTCCCTGCCATGATACACTGAAATAAGCCCTTCCTCCCTTAAAGTGACTTTGCTGGGAATTTTGTCTGAACAACAAGAAGGCAACTAATAATGACTGTCCCCTCCCCGCTGTAGCTATTCTAGTACCAGAATAAGGTCCATGCTCGCCTCTCAAAAGGCAATATTCAGGAGATGGAAGTAGGAAGAATCTATTTACGGATCATCCTGGAAAAAGATGGAGGGTCTAGCCTTCTCGAAGCCTCATCTAGACGAGTTTAGGGATACAAAGTTCATTTATCCAGAAGGAAAAGATATGCAATGAGAACGTGGACAAGAAGCCTGTGTACTGAGCGGGTCTTTATCATACAGAATATGTGTCTCTTTATTCTTTCTTTTTTTCATCCAACAGATACAATGCAATTGACCACAAGTTCCTTGGGCTAATTCTTGTATTTTCTTAAAACATACCTATTACTGTTCTGCAAATGAAACTTCACTGCAAGTTACATGCTGTTAATAGTTGATGAATAGAACCAGACTAAGGAGGGGTATTCCAAGGGTAACCTGATGACCTCAATTCTATAAATCTAAAGAAAAAACTGTTTGACAGTTAATAGTGTAGAGTTTAGAATGGTGGACACAGGAAGAGGGGACATGCTTCAAAAAGGATTCAGAGGAGTGTAAAAGTCACCCCGAAAAGGAAACTCCCAAAGGAGCCGTTATTGCTATATGTGTACCCACATCCTCCATCCCCCCCAAAAATAGACCATAGATGGCCAGTTCTTGACAAAAGGAAAGTCTATAATCATGTTGCAAAAAGTGCGTAATGGATAAGAAACCCTGTTTGACCATTTTGGGGGAAATACAACCTGCCATATACTTTAGCTATAATTAATAAAAATTGAGTCGTTGCTACCTTCTAGAGCCTAGATTGAAATGTTTGATAAAAGTTTTCATTTTTAATCTCACCACAGGCCTATAACATGTGGCTATCAATATTATCTCTTTTACAGATAAGGAAACTGAGGTTTAGAGGAAGGTTAAATAATTTATCCACTTGAAAATGGCAGAGATAGACTGAATCCAGACCCACACTGAGTGCACAACCAGTACCCTGTGTGCCTCTCTCTGAAGTCCCTGTTCTCTTAGTGCAGACGTCACCAGCTGGGAGAGTCAGAGAGGAATCTGGATGGTGTAAGAAATCCATTTTTCCCTTTTTGAGCTAGCCCTTTGCTTTGGACTTTCCTGGGTGACACAAGTCAGTGGCACTCAGATGTCAGCAAACAGAAGCCAAATCAAAGGCAGGTCCTCTCCCCTCTGCATCTTCCTTCCTCCCTCCAGCTCTGCTCCTAAGCTGTCTTGCTGCTACCCTTCTCTCTCTATCTCTCTCTTTCCTTCCCTCCTCCCTCCCTGTCACACAAGACATTGGCAGAGAAAAGGAGACATTGTCAAGAAATTGTTTGCATTCTCGGGCACACTGCTTCCCGGCAGGCCCTTCTTTGAGTGTGGTCTGAAGTGAGCCAGCCACCCATCCCCAGCACCAGGCAGCCTGGCACCATGGGTCCAAAGTTAAAAACGGATTATTCTAAGTACTGCCTCCCAGAGGCACTTGAGCCTGAAGAGGGACCAAAGGAGACACTCCTTTTCCCACCCTCAGCTCTGATCACAGAAGATCACTTGCTGTCTACACTGAGGACCTCTGGCAACATCCAGCATATAGACCACCAAAGACACCCCCCCCTCAATGTGGTGTCCTCAGAACCTCTCCCCTCTAAAGCACAGAGCACTGAAGTAGGAGCAGAATCCGAGAAGGAAGCCCCTCACCCAAGGGGCTTGCTCTGGATCACTGCTGACCACTCACAGCCTCATGGGGCATCCAGGACATGACACAGACCAGCGGTGTTTGTGTGGAGAGCCGGATCTGTGGTAGTGTGTGCGCTTGGATACCTCAGCTCTCCTTGTAAGAATGAAACTCACTCTTTCACCCAAGGGCCCATCAAACCTCGCAGTTCTTCTCCCTACACGTTAAATACCCAAGCTCCCTTGATGAGCAGTCCTGCAATATGATTTTCAGACACAATACTAATCTGGTGATTCCCTCATTAGAACAGTTTCATTGTGCCAAAGTCCTTCTCCAAAGACGTATGCAAATGTCCCTCAAAGTCTGCACAGGGCTGATTCCAGCTACTCCCCTGCCCAATTCAAAAATGACAAGTACCTGAAATCAAATAGCGTACTACGTGCAGACAATTTATATAGAATGTTGTTACATAATTGTCTTTACACATCTACTTCAGTGTGTATCACATTTGGAATTCTCCCCATATCCTTATCCAGCGGGACCGTTACCTCCCTTAACACTATAATAGCTCCCTTCAAATTTGTGCTTTTACCCCCAGTGGGTTGAGGACGTGGGAGGGAAATGGGGGTGCCACCACAGGATTTCTCAGACAATGTATCTAATTATTGACAATAAAGATGTTTACAAAATTGTGCTTTTATTAGTACAACTGATGGTGATAGTAGCTTACTGGTAATCATGTCACATTCATGAGGTACAGTTGGCTTGTAATTAACAAAATTTTCGATGAATTTTTTAATTATCCTAGAAAATAATGGATTTCATTATGACATTTTTATACGCACATAATTGTACCTTCTTACATATGGCCCCCACTGCCCGCCCCATCCCTTCTCTTTCAATCCCCTTTCTTTATATTCCCCAAAAGTCTTTCTTATGTTTTCATATCACATATATATGCATATATAATGCACAAATATATCCACATATAAGTGCTGATTCTGTATATGAGAGAACACCTTGGAATGCCATGTTCTCTAGTCAGAATGGCTTTAAGTAAATAACAAATGGTGGTCATTTTGCAATATCTTGTCTTCTCCATTATTCTCTCATGTTCCCCTTTCCTTTTCCTCTCAAACCTGTTCTTCCCCTTCATATCCCCTCCTCGACACAGATAGATTGATGATAGATGTATAGACAGATATATGATAGATGATTTCTTAATAGATAGATGATAGAAAGATAGATGATAATTTGTTAATAGATAATAGGTAGATAGATAGATGATAGATGTTTTATTAATAGAAAGCTAGCTAGCTAGATAGATAGAGAATAGATGATAGATAGATAGATGCTTTAATAGATAGATGATACATCCTGGACTAGAATGAGACCCTACCTCAAAAAAACCAAAAAAATAGATAGATGATAGATAGATAATAGATAGATAGATAGATAGATAGATAGATAGATAGATAGATAGATAGATAGATAGAGGCATTCCACATATGAAAGAACGGGATATTTCTCTATCTGTGTCTATTTTGCTTAACAGGATGATTTCTAGTTCCATTCATTGTCCTGCAAATGACATCATTTCATTGTTCTTTACACCCAAATAAAACTCCATGGCAATGCATTCATGGCATATGCATACCATGTTTTCTTGAACCTTCTGTTGAACATCTAGGCTGGTCCCATACCTTGGATATTGTGACTAGGCATCAATAAGCCTAGGTGTCCAAGTATATATCAGTATGTTAACTTAGATTCCTTTGGATGGATACCTAGTGATATACCTGGACCTGCTTTTAGTGTTGTTTTATGTGTGTGTGTTGTATGCATTCCGTGTCACGTGAACACATGCAGAGGCCAGAAGAGGAGGGTGGTGTTCTCCTCTGTCACTCTTCTACCTTATTCCCTGAGATAGGGTCTCTCACTGAGCCTGGAGCTCAGCGTTTCCAGTTAGACTGGCTGACCAGCGAGCTTTAGGGATCTTCCTGTCTATGTCCCCCACTCACCTCTGGGGTTATAGGTATGCACAGCCATCCTAAGCTTTTTATGTGAGTGCTGGGGATTGAACTCAGTCCTCCATCTTGGGAAGCAAGTGTTCTAACCCATGGAGCTGTCTCAGCCCTCCTGGTTTTAGCTTTGTGAGAAACATCCCTACTGATTTCCATAATGGCTTTGCAGGGTATAAGGGTAAACTCTTTCCCAATATCCTGACCAGCCTCTGTGTTTGTTTGTTGACTTGTAAATGCTATTTTGACTGGGGTAAGATGGAATTTACATTTCCTTAATGGCTAAGGATCTTAAACATTTTCTCAAATATTTATTGGCCACACATATTTCTTCTTTTGAGAAATATCTGCTCAGTGTATTTGCCCATTTATTGATTGGATGATTTTGGAGGGGTTTTTTTCTTGGTGTTTAATTTGTAGAGTTCTTTACAGATTCTATGTGCTACTCCTCTGTCAGATATATAGTTGGGCAACAATTTTCCATTCTGAGGGCTGTCTCTTCACTCTGCTGGTGGCTTCCGCTGCTATGCAGAAATGTTTTAATTTCCTGCTGGTCTATTTGTCAATTTCCTGGGGTTATTTCCTGCACTAGTAGACTCCTTTACAGAAAGTCTTTGCCTATGTCTATCTTAAACTAGTTTTCTAGTCAGGCATGGTGGTGCACTCCTTTAATCCCAGCACTCGGAAGGCAGAGGTAGGAGATCGCCTTGAGTTCAAGGCCACCCTGAGACTACACAGTGAATTCCAGGTCAGCCTGGGCTAGAGCGAGACCCTACCTCAAAAAAACAAAACAACAACAACAACAACAACTAGTTTTCTTTTTTTTTTCCTAGCAGTTTCAGAATCTCAGGTCTTACATTAAGGTCTTTGATCTATTTTGAATTGATTTTATATATATCCACAGAGCGAGAGGAGATCTAACTTCCCTCTTGGACATGTGGTGATGTACTTTTTTCAGCACCATTTGTTGTGAAGAGGCTTGACTTTCTCCAGTGGACATTATTGACACATTTGTCAAAAATTAGTGAGGTGGGTTTCTTTCTAGGTCATTTCTTCTATTCCATTGGTAATAAAGTATGTATGTGACAAACCTATAACCAACATTTTACTAGATGAGGGAGAGCAAAGCATTTCATGAATGAGACAAGGGAGTCAAAGGGTTTCTACTCACTCGACTATTATTCCATATGATGCTTGAAATCTTAGCTAGAGCACTAAGGAATGAAAGGGACACAAATAGAAAGGGAAGAAGTCCAAATATCTTTATTTAAAGATGACATGCTACTCTTCGTAAAAGAACTTAAAGGCTCCACAAGAAAGTTCTCCGATCTGATCAGCACTTTCAGCAAAGTATCAGGATACAAAACAAACGTGTGAAAGTCAGCAGCTTCCTTACACACCAATAACACATTTACTAAGAAGGAAATCAGGGGAGGGGGAAATCCCACTCACAACAGCTTTTTAAAAATTACCAAATATGTAGGCATAAACCTAATCAATGAAGGTGAAAGATCTCTACAATGAAAATTTAATTACTGAAGAAGCTGAAGAAGATACTAAAAGGTAGAAAGACCTCTCATGCTGGTGGATTAAAAAAATTAATATTGAGATAGGCATGGTAGAGCACACTTTAATCCCAGCACTCTAGAGGCAGAGGTAGGAGGATCACTGTGAGTTTGAGACCAGCCTGACACTACAAAGTAAATTCTAGGTCAGCCTGGGCTAGGTGAGACCTTACCTCAAAAAAAAAAAAAAGAATTAATAGTGTGAAAATTCCTATATTTCCAAAAGCTATCTACAGATTCAATGCAATTCCCATCAAAATTCCAAAAGCATTACTCACAGAACTAGAAAAATAACCTAAAATTCATATGGAAGCACAAAAGATCCCAGAGAGTCAAAAATAATTCTAAGCAGAGAGAGCAATGCCAGAGATCTTACGATACCTGATCTCAAAAAATACCACATAGTAACACATAGTAACACAAACAGCCCGGTGCTGACACAATAATGACACTTGGACATCATTTTCTCATTCACTCTTGTTGATATGGTCAGTGGTCACCAGTGTATGAACATACACTTGATACCTTTAACATTTATATTCGTCTCCACTCAGTGTTACCCTCTTAGCTGTCTCTAGGATCTCACCTTTCTGTAATGATCCCTTCAAACCTGTCCAATCCTTTGTGTCTGTCTTTGTCTCTATGCCCATAACCTGGATGTTGGTATGTTTTTGACTAGTGTCCCAGAGAGATCTGTCCAGAAGCAGCTGTCTTGGGCATGGTGAACTACACACCTATGCATTCACCTAAACATCGTGTGAGTGAGCCATCTTCCTACCTCAGATACAGGATAATCTGAGGGTCTTTGTTGAGAGCTTGTTTGTTGGGGGCATGGCCTTGAGGATCAGGTAAGAATTGAGCAGAGAAAAGCTTCTGAGACATGAATGTTTACACTGAGCCAATGTGGCCTGAGAAGGTCGAGACAGAACCGAGGAGACAGGGAGATAAGTACCTTGTGCAAACTCAGCTTTGGTTGTGAGATCTGCAATCAGGTAGAGACTTGTCACCATGGCAACTTGTTCTATAGAGCACACACAGAGAGACAGAGATACACAAAGAGAGAAATACCCACCCACCCCCACACATGCACACACGTGAATCTTAGTGGAAAAGAGGGAGAGACAGATAACAAGAGAAGCCATCAGAGTGAGCCCAGAGGTGATCATGGTTGGTGATCATACTTCTTTCTTCAAGAGGCTTTCTGGACAGATCTTCTGGTTTGGAATCCCATGTTGCTGGTTCCAGGTCCACAGATCCCCTCTGTCTACAGGCCAGCAGAAGCTTTGACATCACATGATTCCTGAGCCTGTGCTGGTTTCCAACGATCTTCTCTGTCTCCTCTCAGTTCTGCCATGGGATCTTGTGGGTCCTCTCTTCTGAGATCTTGCAGGTGGTGCACGTTGTGATTGGTGAATGTAGTTTCTGGAAACAAACCTGAAAGAAGCAGATCCGCTTGCCCCTTGTCCTCTGGCACCCCTCTCTCTCCTCAGACTCCAAGGTTTACGACTCCAAAACCACGATCACATGCTCTGTAATGTAACTCATATGGCCTTTAAATTTGCACATTTTTCTCTAAGTATGTTTATTCTGCACATTTTCAGCTTGGAGATTGTTGTCCCTGATGGAGTAGGGAAGGAAAACAGGAAATGAGCAGTGAGGCTGTCCAGTCATCTGCCGGCATGACATCATTGCCCCTGGCCTTTCGTTTAGAGCCCTCGGAACTGCTTCAAAGCTCTTCTTTTCTGCCCTTAGCATTTTCCCGGAGCCTTGGCTTGTTCTGGCATCTCGCCATTCTGGCATGATCCCTTCAAGCCTGTGTCATCCTTTGTGTCTGTCTTTGATTGTATGCCCAGATGCCCTTATTTTCCCCCCAAAAGAATAATATTATACCACTATATTTTATTTAGCGCCCTCTCCTATCCCTCCTGCTTGAGGCATCTGTGACCTCTTAGAGCTTCAGGCTAAGAGACCTCATCTCTGCTTCTGGCTTTAGTCCTGAGCCTTCCTAAGCCCAGACCACGAGCACACTAGCAGTGCAGTTCCAGAGGGGCAGAGCCCAAGAGCATGGCTTTAAAAAAATCCCAACCTCAAGAGAGTGTGAGGTGGAAGCAAAAGAGAAAGGGGGAGAATAATAAGGAAAATGAAGGCATTTACAAGCTCTTTTCACTGATCACTTGGGATGTTTGTGGAAAATGTCAATTCCTGGCTTCACTCTAGACCTCTTGAGTGGCTAAGATAAAAGCTAAAGTGTATTCTCTCTCTCTCTCTCTCTCTCTCTCTCTCTCTCTTGTTATCCTTCTCTCTCCTTCCCTCCCTCTCCTCTTCCAAGGGTTCCTCTTAGCAGCCCAGGTTGGCTATGCCCAGTTTATGCAATGCTGATGATCAAACCTAGGGCCATGCTAGGCAAACACTGTGCCAACTGAACTACACCCTTGGCCCCTTACTTGTCTTCTTAAATCATCCCATTTAGTCGGAAGAGACTTCAGTCCACATACACGCTCCATGATAGACAGAAGGGCTTTGACAGTACAAATGTGTTTCATAGCCAGACAGGCCTGTATTGGTAGTATATTTTTGTCTTAATGTTCTCATTCAATCTAACAATATGTGGCCTTACTTAACTTGATTAACTATGTACACAAATAGGGACAATAATACTAACTCTACTATGTGAAAAAATAAAGCTAACACCACTTACATCCCTCTCTTACTTCCCTAAGGAACAAGGATGCCCAAATACTAACCATTTTTTCTTCCCATTCCTTGGGAATTCTTAAAGTAACCAAACCGTCACATGCAGCTTAGTGCAATATAGAACTGCTGAAAACAGCCAAAAGTTCTAGAACAAGAAGAACTGACTCTATCTTAAGTGCAGCTCTAATTTAAGGCCTGAGTCTAATAAATTATTCATTCCCTGCTCCGATCAATCGTTGCTTTGTCACAATTTCAGAAATGAGTTTTCCTGATAATCTGAAAATCAGAAATTTCTTTGTTTTGCAGTGTGTTCTGGAATTCTCTTTGTGAGAAAATGCTTTCAGAATATGAAGGCTAAGGGATTTGGGGATTTTTTTCTTTCTACAAATTATTTTCTTTTGTATATTTTAATATTTGTAACTACAATGTAGGTTACATGAGGTATTCTGGAAAACTTTCATCAACAACAATGACTCATTGGCAAGCAAGTATTCTAACTCCCCACTTGTACGTCTGTGGCTGCACAGACTTTGAATTGATGGGTTGTTGCCCCAGAGTTCTAGCAGCCTCTAAATGTCCACTTTTAACACCTCCTTTCAAATTTCCAGAAATATCCTCAGATCTCTCAGGAGCTTTGGAGGTCACATAACTCTACAATATAGTTACCATCTTGGCCAGTTAAAAGTGTATATTACATTGCTGTGGCAAAATGCCCTACAAAAATGCGAGGAAGGGCGCATCTTGGCTCACATGAAGGGCACAGTCCTTCATGGTGGGGAAGTATGAGACAGTGGTCACATTGCTTCTACAATCATGAAGCAGAGCAGAGTGGATGCTGGTGCTCAGCTTGCAGTCTCTTTGATTCGTTCTGGGACCCCCAGCCCAAGGAATGGTGTCACCACACACACAGTAGGTCTTCCCTCTTTAGCTAAACATCTCTGGAAATGCCCTCACGGATACTCCAGAGGCCTGTCTCCTTCATCCCATCAAGTTGTTAATCAAGATTAATTATCACAGAATGCTATAACTGATTTCCATAAACCAGACGACTTAAGCACCAATCTCTTATTTTTCACAGTAATAAAGGCTGGGAAATTCAAAATAAGGTGCCAGGAGATCTAGTGTCCTGAGAGGGGACAGTTCCTGGTTTGCAGATAACCAACCTCTGGTTGCATCCTCACATGGAAGAATGCGAGCTGGCTAGTTTTCTGGCCTTTCTTATAAAGGTACTAATTCCATTCATAAGGACTCCACCCTCATGACTGAATTACCTCCCTAAGACACCCCCTGGAAATAACTGAAAATAATGAATTTTGGTTTTCAAAATAGGAATTTGGAGGAGCACAAGCATCTAGCCCATTGCAAGCTCCTTAAAAGGAAATCCATCCCCCTCCCCTTGAATGAGGAGTAAAGCTTGGAGTGTGATGATTTTAGCCTTTGCTACTAAAGAAATGGTTAATAGGGCAACTCACACACAAGCATCAGAGTGCTGTCCAAAAGTGGGCCATCATCTCAGACATCAGAAGAAGCAACATTTCCCCCAAATCTGGAAGCCTAAAGCTTCCTTCTGATCCCTGCTGCTGAGAAAGGGCAGCCAGCGGGCTCTGGCAAAGAAGTCATTTCACTAGCAGCCAACCATTTTTATTAACAGTTGAAGGAGCAGCCAACATTTTGCCAGGCTTATGGAGAAAAGCAGAGCTGCCTGGAAATAGGAACTAGTGAGATCTGGAACTCAAAGGAAGATTCTGGCACCAAGGGCCCTGGAAACAATAGCTATGGGGACCCACAGAAGAGGACACAGATCACCTTGGAACAAAACTTTGCTCATCGTTTGTCAAGGGCATCTGACTCTTCTGTAAAAAGCAGGGATGAAAACCGATGTCAAAACCCACTCTGTAGTTCTGGCACTCTGCTAGATTCACCAAATTGTATCTATTTTCCATTAATCATGTCAAGCTGTGTTAACTACTTTTCTGGTTGCTAATGACCAAGTACCTGACAGAAGCAACTTAAAGAAAGGAGGGTAGAGTCCTCCTTTAAGGAGGGGATACAGTCCATCGTGGCAGAGAGACAGAGGGAGCATCGTGTCCTCAGTCAGGAAGCAAGCAGAAATGAATGCGTTAGCTAACATGCTTTCTTCATTACTGCTTGGTACTGAGCCTGGGCCCTCAGTCTACACAGTGGTGATGTCCAAATTCAGGAGGGGTCTTCGCCCTCAGTGAAACCTCTCTGGAAACATCCTCATAGACGTGCCCAGAGATGTCTCCCAGTACGGTCAAGGTGATGATCAACAGTCACCATCACACAGTCGTTCCCATTCAAGCTTCTCTTCAGTCTCGTGAAAACTGCTCAAGTTCAAGTGGAAATACATGGTGAGGTGAGCATCTCAATACAGTTAAGACTCCGCTGTTAAGAGCAGTAAAATCCAGCCAGTCTGAGTCTTCCCATATCCATCCTCAGTAGTCTGTGCATGGCTTAATTCAAAATTCCTAGTTTTATGTCTTCTAGCCCCATGGTTTTATTGAGTGGTGCCTCAAATATACTATCTACTGTATAAATATACATGTAAACATATGTGTGCTTGTCTGTTGGGGACTTGAAAAAAGATTCCTAGTTTTAGAAAAGAAAGGAATTGGGGTAGAGAGATGGCTTAGTGGTTCAGGCATTTGCCTACAAAGCCTAACAAACTGGGTTGGATTCCCCAGGACCCACATAAAGCCAGATGCACAAAGGGGCACATGCATCTGGAGTTTGCAGAGCTGGGAGTCCTGGTGTACCCATTCTCTGTCTCTCTTCTATCTCTCTGTGTTTGCAAATAAATAAGATTATTTTTTTAAAAAAGGAATGCCTTTAAGAAACAAAAAGAAAGAAGAAAAAGAAAGGAAAATCACTTCGTGAAAATCAGTAGGCACTTCCAGATACTGATTAGTTTAATGGTTCCATCAGGAAACTTTCTGTTTTAACTCTTTCATGGAAGTTAGGAAATTTAAATGGGAAATGGACAAACAAAAATCAAGAGTTGAGGGAAGGAGATGACCAAGCAGGCAGGCACTAGGCATTTGGATGTAGCTACTTCACAAGTAACAAAATACACAGTAGTTCAAACAAGATAAGAATCTACCTCAGTCCTTCTCCACGGAGGCTGCCTTGTTCTCATCTCTGCAAATGTCATGCCACGGTGGCTGCAGGGATCCTACCATCATTGTCACAGGTTTCTATGGTTACCATAGCCTTCTCCATCACAGAAGAAAGAGCATGGAGGAGGGTTTACTGAAGTGATCTATAGGCCATGCCAGGAACTGGCACCCATCCCTTGATGTCCATTCCACTGGCATTCCAACGTGTTATTCGCATTGCCTCCCCGCAGCTTGGCACGGTGGCCCATGCCTGTAATCCGAGCACTCAGAAGGTAGAAGCAGGAGGCTCAGACATGGAGCATTGAGTTTATGGCCAGCCTGGGATCCATGAGACCCTGTCTCAAAAACAAAATAAAATGTAAATGAAAGAACATCACCTAATTGTAAGGGACCCAGGAAGTGTAACCTCACTGGTCTGCACAAGAATTTGAGGAAATGGGCTTATGGGTTGCCTTCAGGAGTTAGCAAACTCTGACACAGAAGTCATGCAAATTTATTTATTTCCCTGAATCCCCCCCACACAATCTGGAATAATGTGATGCTTCATTTGCAAGCTACTAGAGGAAGTCAAGATGGTTGTGTTACAATAAAAAGCTTGAAGGTAAAAGCAACCATTTAGCAAACAACCTGGGACCTCTGGTAAACACACACACACATTGCCTTGTAATCTTCATAGCATCCCTGAAGGAGGCTGAGGGAGCTTTACTCACCTGGCTCAGGCATCTAGTCAGAGCTGGAATTGGAACCCAGGCTGTCTGACTCCAATGCCTTCGCCCTTCACCATCCATTATACGGCCATCAGCCCGCTGCAGAAGGACCAACGTACAGACTACAATCTCCTCCCAAGTGAAGGCGGGGTCCTGCTATTTTCCAATACCAGGAAAAGGAAGGAAAGCTCTTCAGATTTTGAAAGTTCTCCAGTGTCTGAACTTGAACTAGAAAGGCAGGAAAGCCTTTGGCCAAGTTTAGAAATCTTTCAGACTCCTTGGATTCTGCCATCGAAACATAGCTTGAGCCTTTCAGGTTTATTTTTGTTCTTACCAGCCACAATTTCCTGGATCAGGTTTAAATCCTTATGAGGTTTTTTGGACTGAAGTCCAATTTTTTTTAACTAAGTAAGAAAGAGAGGCAGCTAAGCTAGATGCAACTATATATAAAGAGGCCAACATCAAAGCAGTAAGAGAACACACCTACCCAAAACCCTGGGTTCCACTGTGGCTCTTGCAAAGTTGAAAATGACCTTGGAAACTTCCTCTCTTCCTGCTCCTCAAGTCTGTTGTCTGGGACCTGAAGTCCTTATAATTTCTTAGCACCCTTCAACAGTGTCTGGACCCCTGACATAGGCAATGCAGATCAAACTGTGCAAACACATCTGTGAGGTGTGCTTTGACCTTGACTCTCCACCCATATAGAACTCCATACCCTGGTTTGTCACTCAGGCTAACATGAGGGGATGGAAGTGGAGAAACACATCGGAAATATCAAGCGATCCAGGTTAGTGATTTCTGCTCACCTGGGAGCACTGGACAGGTCAGTTGTGGTGAGTGGTCAACTCCAGGGCCATTAGCCTCCCTCGGAATCCTCTGGCACTGGCTCTCTGGCACACTGGCATGTGTCATGGTACTTCTGGAGCTGTGAGTGCAATCTTTTCCTACCGTGATAACCATGGAAAAAAAGAGGTAAAGACAATCAAACTTACCCTGTGGCCTACTATAGCAAAATTATCTTTTTTGTCTTCCAAGTAACTCTTCTCCTAAAGGGAAAGACATCATCATAGCACATGGAAATTACACTAAAGCTGAGTGGTGGGAAAAGTCATCACTGTATTATTCCAAGTAGTCATTTTGTGATATTTTCATAATAAATTCAATCTTCATGGGAAATAAGCTCAAGTGAGTTTCCTGTTTCTACATTCTTTTCTTTTTCTTTTTTGTTTTGTTTTTGAGGTAGAATTTCATTCTAGCCCAGGCTGACCTGGGATTCATTATATAGTCTCAGGGTGGCTTTGAACTCATCGCAATACTCCTACTTCTGCCTCCCAAGTGCCAGGATTAAAGGCGTGTGTCACTACACCAGCTCTTGTTTCTACTTTTAATGCCACCCCTCAGTGGGCCCTGGGCTGTGTGGATATCCGTGTGGAAAGTGAGGCTGGAGTTTTCTGATTGGCATTAAAAACTAATTGCCCAGCTCCTGGTTACAGGAAAGCTCAGAGTTCTTTTGCTTGATGCTGATTTTTAAAAAATATTTTCCTCATACTGCCCTGCGTGAGATTTTCTGTGTCCCAATCCATCCTCTCAGTCTCTCCCAATGTATTTTTAGAAATGAGTACAGCTCTTTTCTTGCTAATAATTTCTCAAGTATCCTACAGGGTGGTACTTCAGTTTCTGAGCGGGGCAGGCATTTCCCTTTCTTTATGAAAATCAATCACATCTTTCATGTTTATTCAGAGCCAATCATGTTGGTGGCATTATCAGTGATATCGTTGTAAAATTCTGCTAAATAAAAATACAATTGGCTTTTATGTATAGATTTTATAACTGTCAACTTGCTAAACTCTTATTATCCATAATATTTTTTCTTGGGGCATATTTAGTTTACTTTTAATGTGGACAACTATAGCATCTGCCAACAATGATATCTTGAAGTCTCTTTCTAGCTTTTGTAGCAACCAGGAGCTCCAGAACAAAGTTGGGCTGAGCATGAATCTATAGCTAAATACCCATGTCTTCTTCATGACATTTGAAAGCCGGGTAATTAACACACAGACAATCACATCTTTTGCAGATGTATTCTTGTAACTATACCGACTGTCAAGATACAGTTCCATGAGCTCTCAAAGTTTCTCCTGGGTCCCTCTGAAGTAAACCTCTTTCCCCCTCTGTCTACCCTCTGAACCTGGAAGTTATTGATTGGCTTTTTTGTCCTTGAAGTTTTACTTAACTTACTATTTTCATAGCATTTTTGTTTGTTTACTTGGTTGGTTGGTTTTTGAAAGAGTCTCACTATGTAGCCCAGGTTGGCCTTGAACTCATGATCTTGCCTCAACGTTCCAAGAGCTGATTACAGATGTGCACCACTATACCTGGCTTTGTTGCTTTTTTCTTTTCTTTTCTTTCTTTATTTTTTTTTGAGACAGGCAGAATCTCATGTAGTCCAGGCTGGCCTTGAAGTTATTCCATAAGTAACAGTGACCTTGTACTGCTGACCCTTCTGCTTCCTTCCCCCCAAGCGCTGGGATTATATGTATGCACAATCATGCCTGGTTTCATTGCTTTTTATAACTGAGTGATACTCCACTTAAAAAATTTATTAATTTGTGTATATGCGTAAACATGCCAGGGCCTCTTGCCACTGCAAGCAAACACCAGACGCTTTGAGCTACTTTTTGCATCTGGCTTATGAGAGTGTCTTAGGAATTGAGCCTGGGCCACAGGCCTAGCACACAAACCACTTTAACTGCTGAACCAACCTCCCAGCCCAGGTGCTCCATGTTCAGGCTGTGACACAATTCTTTTTTTAATCTATTCACCAATTTATAGACATTTGGGTTGTTTATTGTTTGGGCCAATTGTGAATAAAGCTGGTATAAGTATTCAAATACAAGGTTATTGGGGACATAAGTCTAAATTTATTTTTGGTTAAAACCTAACAGTAGGGTTGCTGAGCTACACCATACTTGTATATTTAGCTTTGTAAGACGTTGCCAAACTAACTATCTCCCAAAGTTGTACCAGCAAAACGGCAATGTGATAAGTTTCAGTTTTTCATATCGTTGCCAGCACTTGATATTTTCAGGTTTTTTAGAAAGTCATCCATTCTTTAAAAATGTAATAGGTGAATTCGGGTGTTTTTGTGATTTTAATTTTCACGTCCCTGATGACTGATGTCAAGCATCTCTTCATGAATTTGGTCGCCATCCATATTGTGATGGTTAGGTTTTGTTGTCAACCTGACCTTTTTAGTAATCTTGGGTGCGTGTCTCTCTGATGTTGTTCACAGGAAGGCAGACCTCCCAGTAGAGGGGCAGGATGTAAGGAAGCTCAGGGAAGCTAGAAATAAACACCAATTCCTGGGAGGGCAATGCAGGATGGAAATTCCAGAGACTCAGGAAGCCAACAAGTCTGGAATAAGGTTGCAAGACCCCTCCCTAAGGCTATATAAAGGGAAAGAAATCTTCCTCATCCCCCTGCCTGTTTGCTGTTCTTTGTGTGTGGTGTTGGTGATGACTTCTCTCTCTCTCTCTCTCTATTTCTATTTGGACCTGTGAAAGGGGCCAGCCTCTTTCATCATTATGGAACTTCCATGGATCTGTAGTTTCCATAAATCCTTTCCTTCCAATAACTGTGCCTGGTTTGGAGGTTCATCCCAGCAGCCTGTGAGCTGACTATGACACATGTCTCTTCTTTATTGAAGTACCTTTTAAAATCATTTAATTATTTTTAATAATAAATTTTTTTGCCTTCTTATTATTGAGTTTTCAGATATTGTTTTCCAATTACCTCCCTCCACCCTAATCTTTGGTATATCTTTTCATGATTTTATCTGTGTCTTTCAAAGAGTATTTCATCCTTGTGATGAAGTTCATTTCATTAATGCTGTCTTCATGATTTGTGCTTTTTGTCTCTATTGTAATCTTTACCTAACCCAAATTCCCAAAGAGTATCTCCTGTTTTCATGTAGGCTGTTTGAAGTGTTAGGTTTTTACATTTCCTTGAATGGTCTTTCTGGTGATCTTTTTATATGAAGCAAATCAAAGATGGAGAGTCCTTTGCATTTTGGTCTATACAATTCCCATGATCTGTTGTTTCTCCCCGTAGAACACTCAGACACCAAATATATACGAGTTCTCCATAGCAACTCCTAACTCTCCAGATGCCAATTGGATATCAAACAAGTCAAGAAAATTCTGGAACTAACTACCCAAAGGTAACATCACCCAGTGCAGGTTAAGCGCTTGGTCCCAGGAGACTACCACCCAGTGTGTATGTCTATCACAAGTCGCTGCCCTCCAGTACTTCTGGCCGACAAGCTTTAAATCAGAGGTTCCCACAACTCCCTCCTTGGGTTGGATAATTTGCTAGAACAGACCCAAAAATCAGAAAAGCAGCTTGCTTCCAGTGAGCTGTTGAAAATGCCAGATATATGAGATTCAAAGGGTAAAAAAATAAGGAAGGGACCCAGATGTCCTATGTCCTGTCCAGGAGAGACAACCTTCTAGTACCTCTGTGTTGTCACCATTCTGGAAACACTCCAAACTCCACTGGATAGAAATTTTAAGGTTTCATGACCTAAACAGAACTGATTAAGTCTTTGTCTGCTAATGACTCAATGCAACTTCCTGTCTCCTCCTCTCCCAGAGGCCAGGAAATGGGAATAAAAATTCCAAATTTCTAATCATGTTGTGTCCACTCTGCTAGCCTGTCCCCAACCTAAACTATCGAGACTCCTGAGCCGCTAGTCATCGCTGAGCCTCTTTACTTGGGAGATCCCAAACTTCAGTGTCAGGAACCAGGAAATAAGAGCAAATATTATAACAAAAGATGTTCCTATCATTCTTGTCACCTTAGAAATTACAAGGATGGGGGGCCAGAGAGATGGCTCAGCAGTTAAGGTATTTGCCTGCAAACTCTAATGACCCAGGCTCGATTCCCCACGTAAAGCCAAACATACAAAATGGTGCCTGCATCTGGAGTTCATTTGCAGCATAGGCTGGAGGTCCTAGCCCATCCGTTCTCTCTCTGTCTCTCTCTTCTATCTTTCTCTGCTTGCAAATAAATAGAGAAAGGAAAAAGGAAATTACAAGGATTTGGGGAAGTTTGAACCAGAAGCCAGGGAAAAAAACAAATATGAATTTCATCATATTGGAACTATAGATAGCATTTACTAAAATGATATTTTTACCCTTTGAAGCCCTCTGGACATTCTCTCCTAGTGCTCCAGATATTAGTGTTTACGTCTTCACTTGTTTTTCATGGTCATTGCTGTGTGTGTGTGTGTGTTCATGTGTATGTGGGAACGTCATGTGTGGGCGGTGTGCATGTGTGTGACATGTTGCATGTATGCAGAGGCCAGAGGTCTACAAGAGGTGTCTTCATCAATCAATCTACACCTTATTTTTCGAGACTAAGTCTTTTTTTCCCCAAGGTAGTGTGTCACCTAGCACCAATTAACCTGGAAGTCATTATGTAATCCCAGGCTAGCTTCAAACTCCCAATGATCCTCCTATCTC
The DNA here is from genome assembly GCA_004024765.1 of Zapus hudsonius. Classification (NCBI taxonomy): domain Eukaryota; kingdom Metazoa; phylum Chordata; class Mammalia; order Rodentia; family Dipodidae; genus Zapus; species Zapus hudsonius. The sequence goes on from PVHP010024949.1 coordinate 22,373, forward strand.
TGCTTCCTAAATGCTGGGATTAAAGGAGTGTGTCACACAACTAAGAGAGAGAGAGAGAGAGAGAGAGAGAGAGAGAGAGAGAGAGAGAGAATGGGCATGCCAGGGCCTTTAGTAGCTGCAAACAAACTTCAGACTCGTGCACCACTTTGCACATCTGGCACTACGAGGGTCCTGGGGAATTAAACTCTGTTCATGAGGCTTTGCAAGGAAATGCTTTAACTGCTGAGCCATCTCTCCAGCCCACCATTCACTTTGAAATAACATTATATTGCTTTGCAATAATATTTTTAAAAATCTTACAATAATATCCTTACAACTTTTCTCTCTCATAGTTCATGCTATAATTTTGTTTTTTTTTTTTCATGAGTTATAAGCCCTAGGATATAATGCTACAAATATTGCTTCGGACAATAAAATTTTATAGCAACACAAAATAATAAAAGCATTTTATACACATGTTTATCCAATCACTTTTGAAGTTCATTCCTTCCTGTGATTCTAAGTTTCTGACTGGTATAGCAGTCTTGGTATTTGTAGAATTGTTTTGTATTCATTTCTGATGACAGTCAATGATTCTCGCTTTTCTTTTTCTGAAAAAAGTTGTCAATTTATATTCACCTATGAACAGTATTTCCCCTGATTGCAGAGTTCATGGCTAACAGTGGTGCTGATGCCAAGGCTGCCATATTTCTTATCTTAGCTCCTCTGAATGTCTCTTTGTGGCTGTCTTTGGTGATTTCTCTCTACCTTTGCTTGTCAGTGTGTGATGTAACCAGTTGGGTCTCTGTGTGCCTGTGTGTGCACACGTGTGTGCGCACGATCATGTGTGTGTGTGTGTGTTTGTGTGTTTATGTGTGAGCGTGTGTGTGTGTGTGCACAGTGTTGGTTTACCCTCCATGTCTGTGCTGCCAGCACTAAATGTCATTCCAATGGATCTAGAGCTCGTGTTTTGTTTATCTATCTGTTTCTCTTCATTAGCAGCTCACTGTGGCTCCTATTGTCTTGTCTGCAGGGTTTGCTGAGCCTGTAGAAGGAGATTTTTATTTCAGACATGGCATCTTTATTCATCTATAGCACTTGCATTTGATTCTTCCTTGTTTCCTTGTCTTTGTTGACATACCCCATGTGGGGGTTCATCCAGGTGTCCCCCATAAACTTAGGTATTCTGAATGCTTGATCCCTAGCTGATGGCAGTTTGGGAATTGGAACCTTGTTGAAGCTGTGTTGTTGGGGGCTGGTTTATGGGCATTATATCCAGCTTCCCCTTGTCAGTGTTTGGCACACTGTCCTGCTGCTGTTGTCCACTGGCCAGGAGGTGATGTCCAGCCTCTTCTCAGGCTATCGTTTTCCCTGCTGTCATAGAGCTTCCCCTCGAGTGTGTAAGCCAGGATCACTGCTTTTGGTCGGGTTCTTTCTGCAGCAACAAGAAGCTGACTGCAACACGCCGTCAGTTCATATGTTTTCATGTTTCCCACTTGATCCCTTGGCACATTAATCTTGCTTATTTTAAAGTTCCTGGGCATTTTTCCAACATCTGGATCATCTCTGAATCTTTTTTTTTATTGTCCATAATGAGTTACATTATTCAGTGGGCAAACAATGAGTTGTTATCCCCACTTCCCCAATGCCCCCCTCCCCCATCCCCAATCAGCTGGATATCCTCCTCCGTGGGTCGTCTGGATCAGTCTTTGTGACAGGGAACCATGGATAGCCTAGTACTCAGCCCAGTTCTCCTGGTCCAAGTGTGTTGTTACTGAAGGATGCCATGCCTCTGGATAATCTCCCCCACCACGGCTCTCACAATCTTTCCGCCCCCTCTTCCGCTCAGTTCCCTGAGTCGTGGTGGGTATTAAGGCTGTTTTATTGTTGAGGACTTAGGGGTCTCTGTACTTCTGATTTAGGTTTTGTCAAAAATCATTGGTGTCTGTCTCATTGGCTTATCCTTTGTTGGCTGATTGGCTGTGGCCCTGTGTTAATTGTTTTGTCTACTGATGGTGTGTTGTTTGTCCTGCCTTTTTATGTACCTTATAATTATATTAACTTCCAGATATTATACACAGAATAGTTTGTGAGAGACAGATCCTAAACTATCCTATACCTATCCCCCACTTCTCGGCACTCACTTCTGGGTTCTTCCTTCGTATTGAGGGCAGGGCTGACTCTGTAACTTGCTCTAATTAATAGAATATGGCAAAGACAAAGGAATGCCAGTTTGTAATCATGTTTGAGACTAGCTTCCGCCTTTCCATGGAGCTGTCTTCATACCTTCTGAGCTTATGTGTTTCAATTCACAAGTGGCCATGTTGGGAGGCACTCATGCTAAGAAGCAGAGGACAGCCTCCAGCCAATAGTCAGTGAGAAAGTAAGACCCTCCTTCCAACAGGCCGACTGCTTAGAAATGGCTCCTTCCTTATCCAGCTTTCAGATGAGACCTCAGCTCTGGCTGAACACATTGATTACAGCCGTCTGGGAATCCTTGATGCACAGCGCCATGGTTTCTGACTACAGAAACACTCTGTGTGTGTGTGTGTGTGTGTGTGTGTGTGTGTGTGTGTGTGTGCGCGCGCGCTTGTTTGCTGTGGGAGTGTATGTGTGTGCAGGCACATGTGTGAAGTCAGGGGAAAACCTCAGGTGTTATTCCTAGGAAAACCATCCACCTTTTTTTTTTCTCGAGACAGGATCTGTTGTTGGCCTGGACTTCAGTAATTAGTCTAGACTAACTCGCCGATGAGTCCAGGGACCCTCCTGTCTGTCTCCATCTCTCCAGGGCCGGGATTACAAGTGTATGCCACCACGCCTGCTACTTGTACATGGGTTTTGGGGGCCAGACTCAGGTGTGAGGCAAAGCACCTTACTCACTGAGCTCTCTTCCCACCCCAGACTGTGTTGTTTTAACCATTGAGTTGCTGGTCAGTTGCACATAACGAATAGACAAACTCCTCTTCAGTTATAGTATCACTGTACAGAAGTTTTAAGGAGTCCACTTGCCTGATTTTTTTCCCTCAGAAACTCTGAGTCATGTGGTTTGAGGTGTGACCTGGGTGTTAGAAATTTTCAACATTTCTTAGAAGCTTCCAACGTGCAGCAAAGTTTGAGAACCACTGCAAAGACAGGCTTGCATTCTTTCCTTCTTTTTCAACTTCCACATTTCAGTTATATTCAGGATCTCTCCTACACATCACCTTTGTTTCTGTATGCAGGAACCCCTCTAGTCCGATAGCGCTGACAAACCCAGACATCCATAATGTGGCCTAGATGAGGACACCAAGAAAACAGGGAAGTATGGCTCTCTGACTCCCTCTCTGGCCCAGTGAACTTTTCTGGGGAGGAGAGAGGGAGGAACTGAAAATCTGGGATGAGGTACCGCACATCCTGACTCCACCTAAGAAGTTATATAAGAAACCTTCTAATACGCTAGAGTACAATAATCGAATAAGAACCACCATCAAGAGACTAGGAAGATGGCTCAGTGGATAAAGTACTGGCCACACAAGCATAAGTACATGAGTTCAAATCCCTAGACCCTACATAAAAGCGGGACGTTTGTAGTGGCCTTCTGTAATCCCCACATACCACAGTGAAATGTGAGCCAGAGACAGGATAAGGGAAAATTCCCAGA